>JAAGNO010008374.1:0-10313 GCA_033439905.1 Ceryle rudis | reverse complement strand
CATCCAGCGAGATCTGGACAGGCTGGAGAGCGGGGCAAAGGCAAACCTAATGAAGTTCAACGAGGATAACCTGGGGAAGAACACCACCATGCACTGATTCGGGTTAGGGGTAGACCTGCTGGAAAGCAGCCCTGTGGAGAGGGACCTTGGCATCCTGGACAATCAGTTCTCCATGGAACAGCAATGGGCCCTTGTGGCCGGGAAGGCCAATGGTCTCCTGGGAGGCATAGAGTGTAACCAGCAGGCTGAGGGAGGTTCTCCTCCCCCTCTACTCTGCACTACTGAGACCACATCTGGATTATTGTGTTCAGTTCTGGGCTCCCCAGTTCAAGAGGGACAGGGAAATACTAGAGAGAGTCCCGTGGAGGCTGCAAAGATGATGAAGGGACTGGAACACCTCTCTGATGAGGGTAGACCTGCTGGAAAGGAAAAACTTCTTCACTGTGAGAGTAACAGAGTCTGGAACAGGCTGCCCGGAGAGGTTGTGGAGTCTCCTGCTCTGGAGACTTTCCAGACGCACATGGCTCTGTTCCTGTGTGGCCTGCCCTGGGTGATCCTGCTCTGGCAGGGGGGTTGGACTCGATCTCCAGAGGTCCCTTCCAACCCCTACCATTCTATGATTCGCTTCTCCTGTCCATAAGGACACACTGGGCTGGAGACAGCCACATGCTGTACTGCAGGTGCACCAGCAGTTCACCACAGCAATAAAACCTGGCACAAGCAGTGCTTTATGTGTGCAGCAATCCACTGGAGTGGTACATGGTCTTTGCCAGATGTTTCTGAGCAATGCAAAAGCTCCCTCACTGAGCTCCCCACACAAGCTTTCACCACACATGGTAAGCAGTTTTCCTCCTAAACCTGGTCTATCTCTTTTCAGACCACTGGACATTACTCAGTTCCTGCCAGTTCTTATAACACCCATGAAAAAGCACTGCATAGAAACAGCACCAAATCCCCTGAAAGCACTTCTGTCATGGTTTGACCCCACCCAGCCAGCAACAACTCACCATGCAGCCACCCACTCCTACCCACCTCCAGATGGGGAGGAGAAAATACAACAAAAGGCTTGAGGGTCGAAACAAAGGACAAGGAGAGCACAGTAACCAATGGTCACAGGCAAAAGACAGAGTCAACTTAGGGAACTTAAATCAATTTAGTTTAAACAAAACCACCACCAATCCACTCCAGAAACAGAGCAGAGCAGTGAGAAATACAACTGGATCTTAAATACACCTTCCCCCCATCCCTCCCTTCTTCCTGGTCCCAGGTCTGCTACCTCCTCCCATCAGTGGCACAGCAGGGCAGGAAATGGGGACTGCAGTCAGTCCAAGTCCATTCCATGTTGTTTCTGCTGCTCCTTCCTCCTCAGGGGGGAAACTCCTCACAGTCCTAACCCTGTGGCAACACGGTGTCCCTCCCACAGGAGACAGTTTTCCACAAAACTCTCCAGCCAGTTTAGGTCTCTTCTGCAGACTGAAGCCCTCCCAGTGCTCCAGCACGGGCTTCTCTCAGAGTCACAGCCTTCTTCGGGAGCACTACCCTGCTGTAGCATGGGATCCTCCATGGGCTGCAGACAGGATTCTTTTCAGCTGTTGATCTCTAAGGGCTGCAAGGGCCCAGCCTGTCACCTCACCATGGGCCAAAGGGGAATGGCTGCTCCAGCATGCCTTCCCCACTCCTTCCTCACTGACCTCGGTGCCCCCATGTTGTCTCTCCCTCTCAAGTCCTACTCCTCTCCCAAATAAAAGAACTCCAGAACCAAAAGAACTAGCCTAACAGCTTTTGCCCCTCTTAAATATGTTATTGCAGAGGCACTGACTGCATTGGCCTTGACCAGAGGCAGTTTTGGGAGCTGAGGGAGCTTCTCAAAGCTTCAACAGGAGCCACCCCTGTAGCCCCCTCCCCTGCTACCAAAACCGTCATCGGGCACAAACCCAACACAGCTTTATTTTGGGGATGCTTAGAGGACATTAACTGGGTTTTGCACTTTAAGACCCAGATGGGAAGCAACTTGATTTCGCACATGAAAAACCACCAGGGAATTGCTGGAAGAAACATAACTGCCCCAGCACCATTACAGAGGTGACACGGTGGACCTGAGACCAATGCTCCAGCCATATCTCCATCCCAGACAAGGGGTTGAGTTAGCTAGGTTAAGATAGCTAATGAGGACCACCTCTTGTTGATTGCTGTATCTTCAGACTCCCAGTGAATCATGGGAAGAATAGCCCAGTGGATCCTTATGGCATCCTCCAACACAGTGGTGCTGGCTGCTGTTGGGGAGAGAGACAGCCTGGAAGGACCACAACACGCTGCTCTTCTGAGGTTGTTCCTAGGAAAGCACTAACTGTGATAAACTGAATTAAACATTTTAAGGTCTTTGAAATCTGTAGGTGGGCAGACACGAGTCACCACTGTGACCATGCTGCCTCACAAGCACAGCAGCAGCACAGACAAATCCTGTAGAAGTGACACAGCCCAGTGAATAAGGAGTCAACTCAGAACACCTGGGCTGCAGCCCCAACCAGCATCTCCTTGGCATCACCTTTGCTCCTTCTTCCTCTTCTTGGCTTTTCTCAGCCCTTCAGGACAGTGACAGGCTCTTAACCCACACAGAGCTTGTAAAATGGGGCAAGTTCTACCAGAGCTAGAGGCTTATGAGGAACAGCTGCCTCAGAAACAACCATTTGCCACCATTTCTCCCTCTTGTCATGGCCCCAAGCACAGTGGAAAGTCTGGCCTGGAACCCCCTGGGCACAAGGATCCTGTACCTGGGCTAGGGATGAAGGCCACGGTACTGCCTCAACTAAAAGCATCCTGCCTGGCTGCCTCCCTGTCCTGCCACACAGGGGCTGCGCTAGCCACTGTCACATGCCTGCTCTGATACAGTCTGACTGCTTTAATTAGCCATCAGTTCAGCTGAAAACCATTGTTGCAGGGTTTGTTCTCAGCCAGTTGAGTCCTTGATGTGCCTTACCACCAGCAGCAGGACCTCCAGTGCTGGCTCACAGTTGAAAGGGCAGGCAGGGTGGACCTGCCCTTCCCTTTGCATGCAGAACTGATGCTGGGAAAGTGCTCTCATCTACTGTGGTGTTAGTTCAGAGCAAAGAGGGACACAGCTCTGAAGCTGAGGATGGGCACATTTCCTAGCCTCCCTCACAGGCAGGGCAAAGCAGCCTCTGACAAAGCTGGATTAGTGCAGAGCCAGCACAGCCCAGCTGCCAGGTCTTTCCAGAGCTTCATCTCCTCCTTATCAATGCAAAATCACCGTGTGCCAGGGTACTGCACACACACACACCAGCATCTGACAAATGGCTCTTTGCTGATAGTCACCCAAAGACATATTTGCATCAAGCTGGAAAGGAAGAAAGGGACAGTCCTGTGAGACACACTGCTGCCCTGTTTCCACAAGAAAGCCACACTTTGCAGCATTCTGCAGCTAATATGGGAAGTGGAAAGCCACGGATGTGGTGCAGAGCATCTGTGTCTCCACAGCTGGACCAGGGGCTTTTAAACCATCTGCAGCCAGCCAGGGAAGGAGCATCTGCTGTCCCCCTTCTCTGACTCCATATGGCCTTATGGCCCTACATGCACTTAGAAATCTTCACTTCCCACCACCTCTGGGACACAGCAATGCAAGATGGAGGGTAGCACATTTTCTAGAGCTACCTCAGGAGCTTGAACAGTTTAAGGGGAAGCAAATCTACCCCTGGCTCATCAGTCCGGAAAAGCACTCATTCATCACCTGCCTGTCCATGGGCAGGGACACCTCCCACTAGACCAGGTTGCTCAAAGACCCATCCAACCTGGCCTTGAACACATCCAGTGATGGAGCATCCACAGTTTCTCTGGGCAACCTATTCCAGTGTCTTACGACCCTCACAGTGAAGAATTTCTTCCTAATTTCTCACCTAAATCTTCCCTCTTCCAGATGGAAGCCACTATCCCTTGTCCTATCACTGCAAGCCCTTGTAGAAAGTCCATTCCCAGCTCCCCAGAGCCTTCTCTTCTCCAGGCTGAACAGACCAACTTTCTCAGCCTGTCCTTGTAGGAGAGGTGCTCCAGCCTTCTGATCAACTTTGTAGGCCTCCTATGGATCCTCTCCAACAGATCCATGTCCTTCTTGTGTTGGGGACTCCAGAACTGGATGAAGTACTCCAGGTGGGGTCTCACGAGAACAGAGCAGAGGGGCAGAATCACCTCCCTCAACTTGCTGGCCATGCTTTTTTGGATATGGCCCAGAATACAGTTGGGGCTTTCTGGGCTGCACTCACACACTGCTGGCTCATGTTGAGCTTTTCATCAGCCAGCACCCTGAAGTCTTTCTCTTCAGGACTGCTCTCAGTCCATACTCTGCCCAGACTGTATTTATGGCCCCAACCCAGATGCAGGACCTTGCACTTGGCCTTGTTAAACTTCATTAAGTTGGCCTGTGCCCACCGCCCAAGTCTTTCCAGGTCCCTCTGGATGGATCCCTTCCCTCCAGCATGTCAACTGCACCACCCAGCTTGGTGTCATCTGCAAACTTGCTGAAGGCGCCTCGATCCCACTGTCCATATTGCCAACAAAGACATTAAAGAGCATTGGTCTCAGTATCAGTCCCTAAGGAATGCCACTCATCACTGGTCTCCACTTGGACATCGAGCCATTGACTGCAATTCTTTGAGTGTGACCATCCAGACAATTCCTTATCCACCACTGGTCCATCCATCAAATCCATGTCTCTCCAATTTAGAGACCAGGATGTCTTGTGGGAGACACTGCACAAGTCCAGGTAGATGACATCAGTTGCTCTTCTTTTATCCACCAACGCTGTGACTCCATTATAAAAGACCACCAAATTTGTCAAGTACAACTTGCCCTTGGTGAAGCCATGTCAGTTGCCACCAATCACCTCAAGATGGGCCACACACCATGCCCTGCCAGCAGTGCTGAGGACACCGCAGAAGGATACCCCAGGATGTGGGATCAGTCTTCCTTGGGAAGAAGTGCTTGTCTTTCTCCAGTGACTATTAAAACCTCCAAGGACACCAGCTTGGACCAGGCACCCCAATTTCAGAGAACTAAAACTGGCAAGAGGAGACCCTGAGCCCCAAAACCCTTGAGGCTCCAGGCCTTAGTTTGCCCTTCTGCTGACAGCAGCCATTTGGACAGAGAGGAACAGCAGCTGAGAGACACCTGAGGGAAACAACTTGAGAAGCAAAACAACGCAAAATCGGTATTTAATTTAAGGGCCATGGCCATTCTGGCAGAAGACAGTCCCCTGACTGAGGAAGCACAACCTGCTGCTGCCGCTGGCGCACTCAGTGTATGCACCAGTTATACACAGGAAGCATCAGCATTCAGGGAAAGCCAGAGAGCAGTGGCAATGCTTTTTTATCTCAGGCTCACACCAATGAACAACCCACCAGATCTGGTCACAACAGAGGTACATTAAACAGCCTCACTGTGCATCCCTCCCTTGCTCCACCATTACAGCTTCCCACCCTTGCCCCAATGCCCCTCCCTGCTCAGCAGTGCTGGACTCTGTTGTTCCAAACTTTGTGAGATCTAAGGCAAAAACAAAGCACCGTCTTTCTGTTAAGCAGGAATCATTCATACTATTCCCTTCTTAAAGAGACCAATTTACCCCTCTCCACATTTGCACATCATAGTTCCAGGAAAAGGATAAGTGAAATTGCTGCTGAGAGGAGGGAGGAAAGCTGTCCCCAGCCTCCTCAACAGTGGGAACAGCCCATGGGATGGGGAGCCTTTGAGGCAGTATCCAGATGATTCACAGCCTAATACTGCATTCCCCATAATGTCTTGTGCCTCATTTCCCAGCTTGCACAAGGAGGATAAGAGCCCAAGCCCTCACACCACCATATTCACTCCAGCACCTTTGCAGATGTGCCACCTTAGACAGAGCCACCCCCATGCTGGGCAAGGCAGCACAACTGGGGGGGACAGAGGGCACAAGACGGACAAGCAAGAGGCATTTTGGCAGAAGATCCGAATCCAGCAGACAGCCTGGTAAACCTTGTTGGTTCCGAGGGGTCAATCTGGGAGAAACTGTGCCCCTTGTAAGCTTAGAAGTCCCCAGTACATGATTGCCCTGACACATCTTCCACTCTCTGGCCAAAACAGGACTGTAGTAAATATCCAGCTGATAAAGCTGAAATCCAGTTAGAGCACAGTATTTTTCCCAGCAGCCCCATCAACTCCAGCTGGCTTGTCTCCAGTGCTGGACCTACACTATGGTCTTCACCAGTTAAAAGATTGATATTTCCAGGCAGCTTAAAACAAATTAATGAAAGACAAAGACCCTGGAGCAAATTTTCTCAACCTTTCATAGATAAGGGTCAGAAAACTTCTTTTCTACTTCTTAGTTCTCTTCCTGCAAAAAAATGAGAGCAAAAATATTTCAACAAGTTTATCAGAGACTGCTGTGCTGTGAAGCTTTCTCAACCTTGGAAAAAACACATTTTCAGACCAGCTTTCATTGCATTATGCAGCTCATGTACAAAAAAAACTACACAGACAAAGTTGAGAGGTGACAGATCTTCTTAAATTAACCAATACTGAAGAGGGCTTGTTTCAGACAGCTCATTTCTCAGTCTCTGCCACCCAAATGGGTAATGGAGTAAACATGGGAGATGGGGGCAAACAGACCCGTATCAGCATGGCAGGCGAGTGCTTTCTCAGGAGTTCAGCATCTCCACAGCACTTTTGGTTATCACGTCCTGTCTGTGGCCCTCACCCTGGCCCCCTGCAACTGGGCTGAGGGGATACAGGGAAGACGTCAAGGATGCGTCCTGCAAGACACGAGTTCTTTCCAGAGGAGCGAAAGAGGGCAAGCTCAAATCCTGATGTCAGGTCAGGGCAGAATTTGTCTGTCTACTTCGGGGCAGAACCCCAGGCTGAGTTTTCCTCAAGCATCCAGGACTGCTCTTCTGTAATACCCTGCTCTCCCCTCTTTCCACTCTAAGCCTTGCTCTTGCCACTGCCTGCTGTATGGAATCCACCACTGGCTTATTAAAAACTGTATGACTTGGGAGAAGTTGACCTTCAGCTGGCTGATGAGCTACCCAGCTCTCCTGCATGCCTCAGAAAGTCAGGTTACCCCTACCAGGGAAATCAATCAATCATTTACCCCAGTTTAAACCCATCTGTTCATGTAATGATATATAAACAAGCAGTATTTGCACGACAACACGTTATAAGGAGCTTCTCAAGGCAAGCAAGCTAGCTGCCAAGAGCCAGCTAATGCTGGGGACACTGAATGCAGTAAAGTCTCCAGAGAAAAAGGTATCACTTGGCAGCTCCCAAAGGGCCAAGGAAAGAGAAATAGATTTGTACCCAAGAGGAGCATTTTCTTATCAATGTAGCATAGCAAAGTGAGCCCCTAAGGCAATCCCAGCTCTATACAGATGCCATCTCATACCAGTTCACTATTGCAAAGCCGGAAGATTTGACTATTGCTAACAGATGGAAAAACTAAAGCTAAAACAAGAAAGGCCAAGTGATGAGCTAGTGTCAAGGTGGGGATGTCAAGTCTGAGCTGTGAGGGGTGAGAAAGGCCCACTCAACCTTTGCCTTCCAGGCTTCCACTTGCAGCTCAGCACGGAAGCTCTCCATGCATGTTCTTCTTCCATGAACCTGCCCTATGAAGCTTTGAAACAATGTAAATTTTCAGTCCCAGAACATACTTTGGCCAGAAGTTGCATAGTGCAGTAGCATGGCCCACTTCATGGGGAGCAAGGACCAGACCTGCCGAGACTTAATGCCAGCCCAGACTGCACGTCTGCCAGCACTGCCCACCATGGTGGGCTCTTCACATCCCCCAACATTGTTGCAGAGCCCTTAATACTGCTGTGGCAGAGCAGCAGTGTGGCGAGCAAACTCCCCAAATGGAAGGCTCATGCCCACAGTAGGTTTGTACACCATGATTTGCTCACTGTCCACTTCCACACCAAGGAGGGAGAGCAGCAGAAAAGAACCCCAGCAGCAACTGAGCCATTGAGTAGGAAGCTGGTAAGACTCAGTTCGTGCAGCTCATCTCTCCCAGGACTTCAAGGCCCATTCCCACCACACACATTCCCACTCCAGGAGCCTCCACAACCCTGCAGTAGTATGGAGCTGAACCACAATACAAGCACTTTATCTAATATCATCTGTCACTGAGGACACAGGAGGAGCACAGCACCAGCCAATCACTTAATAAAGAGCAGCAACACAACACTTCATTTTCAGTGGCAGGAGATGTACACCTCTGGCCTTAAGCACTCACGTTGAGGATCAGATGGAGCCAAAGCATTTGCCATCAATGTTCAAAGTTGAGAGTTGCCTCAGAAAGTGTGCTCCAAGTCAAAACCCCATGGCCTTACTTTATGTAAAGCCAGGCTGCTGCTTTACATAAATTTTTCATTGCAAAATCTGCCTTTAGGGGAGATTATGCAAGACTTAATTTGACAGTAGGAATGACCCTGAAGCATTTCGTTTAAAGGCTCTGATGTTTTTCAACTCAGACTTCCAGGCTTCCAGTCCCCAGCAAAGAAAACCAGCTTCTGTGCTCACAAGGCAGACAAGCAGCAGCTTCACCATACAGGGTGAAGCAGGGAGGTGGCAGAAAAATCACAACTTCAGCCATAAATGGCCTTCCCCACTTATGCCCCATGCTCTCCAGGTAACTCCTGTGCCACTCCACAGGTGCAGGTACATTTCGGTGCAGCCTGAAGATACCAAACATACTCCTGAAAGCTTTGTAAACTGGTGTAGAAAAGTGCCTTGGTTACAAGAGGACCTCCAGTGTCAGCCCATGAGCTTAGATATTGCTTTGGGATCCTCTGAAACATCGCTAGAAATCACCAAATGTGACAATCACAAGGCTAATAATTTAAAGAGAAAATAACAACAGTGTATCAACAGCAAGTGGGGACTGCTGAGGGATTTACTGTACAAGAAGGACTTTGCCTGGTGGACCTGCACAACAGAGATGCTGGGAACACAGCTGCATCTCACCCCACACAGCCTCCCTGTCTGGTGCAAGTAGTGACATTCCTTCGAGAACACCATTCCAGGTGGAGTAACATTCAATGGGAAAAGGACAAGCAAATATGTGCCTGGTATCCTGAGTGACTCAGCCATGACTTCTGCCTGTGGAAGGACCGTGGGCCAGGCAAGGGCCCTCCGGCAAGGTCCATGCAGGACCCTGCAGGACTCCCAGTGCTGCCTACTCTTCACCACACTGATGGGCCATGCTGACATCCTGGCTTTGCAGCCTGGTGCATCCCTCAGCCTCACTGCTTGGGTCCAGATTGGTTTTCTATTGTTTTTCTGTTCATGGACAGGAGCACTGTAACTCTTGCCCTGTGATTTACAACCATCCATGTGCAGGTAGCTCCACTTTGAACATTTCAGCTCCAGCAGGCATCTGTTTGGCCCTTGCAGGTTGCTGCCATGCTGTGATGGACTGTGCACAGTAACAGCAACCCTTTCACTACTCAGTGCTGGCTTTTTACCATTTGCTTACACCACAGCTTTACCTACACTTTGCATGCAGGTTTTACAAAGCCTCCAACTCAGTCTTCCCTGTTGTCCGAGTGTTGATTTTTTAAAAAGAAGAATAAGATACTTTGGGGATTGAAGCTGAAGGCAGGATCATGCAGCTTGAGCATGCTCTCTCCTGGGTACTGTTTCTGCACTGAAATTGCTGAACTTGGCAGTGAAATGAAGACACAAACCCTGAAACTGCTGCGCCACAGATGTGGGAGAATCCTGCCTAAGCCACCCTGAGCCACAGCAACGCCCTGCTCCTAGGGGTGCTCTGTGGCAGATCCATGTCTTCAAGTGAGGTGCACTAAGGCAGGGGAAGAGGGACCTTCTCTGTAAAGCAGGGCCTGGGCTGAAAACACATCTCTCCTTCAGCAAACTTATCTGAGCCAGCACATATGTACACAGTATGTGCAAGCAGCATCAGAGGCAAAACTACTTGCTTGAACACAGGAAAGGGTGACACAATGCAACTGCCTCAGAACTCCACACCAAGCACAAACTCTATTCCACCCTCCCTTCCCTTAGGATCTACTTTTTTCTTACAGTCTTCAAAACAAAACAAAACATACAAAAAACCCAAAACAAACAAACAAACAAAGAACAAACAAAAACCAACAAAACCAAAAAACCAACCAAACAAAAAAAAAAAACCAGACAAAACAGACCAAAAAAAAAAAAAAAACAAAAAAACCACCACACACCGAAAAACTAGAGCCCTTCTCCAAATTAAGAATAGAAACGGCGCTAGAGGCACTGGTCTCCATGAACCACCAAGCAGG
>JAAGNO010008372.1:49171-64668 GCA_033439905.1 Ceryle rudis | reverse complement strand
AACATCTCACTGTGAATTACAAAAGCTTCCATTCACCTCCCTCTGGAAACTGAACCAGATCGCAAACAGAAATTTCTACGAGGGGAGTTTGCACCCTCCACGTCCTGAGTAGCAAGTGCCTTGAAAGGAAGCGCGCTTGCGAGCGAGGGGTAAGCGGCACAACCCCGGCCCCACGGCGCATTTGGCAGCGGCTGCCTCTCGACCACGGCCGAGAGCTGTGACACCCCATGCAAACCACTATCAATGAACCAAAGCTTGGTACAAGTAAGGGGACACGCAGTCATTCCGCCCAGAGCGTTAAAATGAAGCTAAGGATAAACACGTTTTCCATTGGCCCAGTATTAACTTAAAATCATTCTCTCCTAGAAATCAAGAGTTGTTATCACTCAACTAGCTGAAGCAATAAAGCCTGAGAAAGTTTTGGGAGAAACTCTCAATATTTCTCTCATTTCCAGGCTAATGTAGACAACTAGCATATATTTTCTTGCTTTCATGTCTATATATTTTTATTTATTTTTTTTTTAGCTGAGATAGGGCCATTTCTGAAAATTTCTGAAATAACTTCACCCTGTCCAAAGAACTGTGAGAAATGGCATTAAATAGCTACAGCTCTGTAACAAACCGTAAGATGCACCCAAGAAAGAGAAACTTCTCTCATTTGGACCAGATTCACCCTGCACTGATGACAGGCTTTTCAATGGAAAAACTCATTTGCTGTGGGCTATGCGAATGAGACACCACGAGCAGCACCTTCAAAGCAGGAAGTAAAAAGCGCCGAAGTGAGCAAAATAAACTTTATAGTGAGATAAAATTATTATCCCACTCATTAGGTGGACCTAATGCATTACCTCTGCTGCGACCTTTAGACTCTGAAACATGCAATGAGAGAAATCATTGAGGGGAAGGGAGGAGAAAAACAGAAACCATTAAGAACTCCGGCCTTTAACTTTTACTTTAAAAACTTACAATATTGAAACATCCCACCGTTCTCTCCAAATAGAAGTTGCTATAAGCACTTTATCCCCTTCACATATCTTAGCATTCTCTAGATGGATCAGATGTAGCAGATTTAGTAACCAATACCAGAGCACTACATCAAAATTCTATTATTCCGTGCAACTGCATTATGCATTAAAATGCCCTGTCACCATGAGATTCTCCCTTTTAAAATGACTACATGCTTGCTGGGCAGAGTATCTCTCAGCAGAAGACCCCTCAGTTTATCTCGGATTTGGAAAAAGAAGTTGGAATTTAATCTCTCACTTTTTAAACAAATACTTCTGATCTGTACTGTTGTTTCTAAGGAGCGTAATGGGCTGAATTATCACCCACCAGCAGCTTGAGACTGCTGGTTTCCCTCTGAAGGTCAGAGACAGAGGTTTCCCACTTATACCCCTGCAACTGGCCCAGGGTAGTCACTGTAGCTACCTTTTTTTCCCCAGAAGATTTCCCAGGAGACCTTCAGCTACTTACCCGGTAACTGCTCAGGTTATAGGGGGGTGCTAAATCTTGTCGGCTTGCAGAAAGCTGAAATAGTTAAGACAAGCAGAATTATTTCTTAACAAAAACTTAAACAACTGAGAAATACACCTCTTGACAAAAACACAAGGAAGGGTGAAAAGAAAGTGTTTTGCGGTTAAAGCGGAACCGAAACCCAAGAGATGAAAGTTGGAATCTCTCAAAGGAGGCAGAGTTTGACAAGTTTCTCAGTTCTGTCAAAGGATTTCTGTCCAGATCTGGGACAACAGAAGTCTCCTCTTTCTTACACACAACACCGTTGTTGAGTTTAAGTTCAGTAACTTGCTTTCAAATCTTCTGCAGGAAACAATAAAGTCTTCAACTTGAGAGCTAAGTAAAAAAACCGCCAGTATTCATAAAAACTAAAAATCATAGACTGGTTTGGGTTGGAAAGGACCTTTAAAGGTCATCGAGTCCAACCCCCAAATGCAGAAGTTCTTTTTAGGCCGCTTTTTCAGGCAGTCTGGATTTCTGGGGGAGCTTTCAAGCAGATCAGCCTGTATGATGAAGCACCAACACGTGCGGATCATGTCTCCGCTTTGCGATTTACACGCTCACAAATCGCACAGACAAACAGAAGGGTCAAAGAGAAGGAAATGTATTGCTACAGTCTGTGACTGGCATCACAGGGACCTGTAGTTGAAAGACTGGACTTGCTGCCCTCAGTATGCTGCAGGTGCCAGCATGGAATACTCACCCTATTCACATTAGGAGAGCTGAGGCTCCTGCGGTAGAGTTTTCCTTTTCCCATCAGCTGCTCTTTTACAGCAACTTCCTGCCAATCACAGAGAAGCAAAACAAAGAAAACACTCCTGTTTTGCAAAAAACCAACCTCCACTCATCCCAGGAGAGTTTTGCCTATATAAGAAAAATGTTTCTAAACACCAGGATCACATAAGTTCCTGCCTGTGAAGTCTTTCAGCTAAAGCTTGCACGTAACATGGCTACACAAGCGCACGAGTGAATAAATGTTAACATCTAGTATACGGCTGATTGGCAGACATAGGATTTTACAGCTAGTTCTGATTCTCAGAGATGACTGTTACAGATGCAGAGACTAAGACTAGCTATTTGTCCTAGCTGAGCTTCTACTTTAATCCTTTAAACTAATTATATATGACAAGGAACTGGCTTTCACTGCTTGGAGTGCATCACGCTTCACCATCAATTTATAGTGGGCAGGCACACACTCTAGCTTGTTTTGCATAACTTTCTTTTGCACTTGCATAATTTATATCCAGAAGAACAGTTTTCAATAGATGCTTCTCTCTCCTATATTTTTCCTGGCAAACAGATCAAGTTACAGGACTTAAAGATTAACCCAATCGATGTCTTATTGACAGCACAGGTTTGGTTACTTCAAGGCAGAATAAGGGCAAAATGATAAGAATTCTACTAGCAACTTCAGGAACTATTACTAAAGCCTAAAGCTTCAGAAAGCAAAAGCTAGAAAGCAAAAGCTAATGCCACACAACCACTTCTCTGAACCATAATTAGCAACGCCCGGTCTTAGAACCAAACCAAGGACCCCATAATAATGCATTTAATATAAAGCTTCCAGGCCCATCCATCCATATTGCAGGTAGTTGAGTGAGAACATCTCTGTAAAGAGATTTGCTTCTTTGGATGTTTGCCACACACACACTTTGTAAGGCTGAGGTGTGTGCTGAAGTGGTGGTTTTGGTTTGTTGGCCATCGTATGCACTTAGAAGAACGTTTGCATTGCCATACACTCTTCTCAGAAAGTATAACCTCTGTCGTCTGCTACGCCCTCCAAACCAGACCTGGCGCAGACGATCCAAGGTGAGAATGTTCTCCACAGCCAGCACGCTCCGCAAATACTTCTCAATATAGGCTTCAGAGTCAGCTGAAGCTGCGTCTTCAACGTTGGCTGCCATTCTGGCTAGTGCCTCCCGCTCTTCAGCTCCTTGAGCATCCTAGGAAGATGAAAAGAAATGATTGAATCACAGATTGGTGACCTCATGGCTAAGGTTCACCCGGAGGAGGTTGCCCAGGATCACATCCAGGTGGGTTTGGAATCTCTCCAGAGAAGGAGACTCCACAACCTCTCTGGGCAGCCTCTTCTATCCTTTTAAAATAAAATAAAGATCTTCCACATCAGCCCTGAAAACTCCATGTTTTTAAAACATGCAGGACAGATTCAATGTTGCTCTCCCTTAAGCTCAGGGGCAGATACAGACATCTTGAAGATTTCTAAATATAAGCCTCATTACATTGAAGGAACTCATGCCATGCCAACTGCTCCTTCCACTGTCACAGACATCTCAAGATGCACATGGTCATTGCTCTTTTGGCTTTTGTTTTTGCAGACTCTCCAGTGAGACACTGCCATTGATTAGGAAAAGGGCTTCGGATCCTTTCGGATATTTTGTAATTATAAAGCTCTCAAACATATTCAGGGCATTGTGAAGAAAATGTAATTTCAAGTGATTTGCAAGAAAAAACAAAACAAACAAAAAAAAAGAACTAAAAAGGAACATGGCTTGAGGAACATTTCAAGACAGAGCGCTAAATACAGCATAACATAAAGAGGGAGCCAGGCAGCAATCAGACTTCTGGCTCTTCATGTGTTAATGTTTTTACAAGTGCTCTGATAGAGCATCTGTTTGGAAGGAAAGGATTAGCATCTAACTAGGAACACGCTCAGGAATCAACTATGAAGACGCTCGGGAATCAAGAGTCGCATAAAGACATTACTTGGAAAAAAGCACTTTGTTCTTTTTTTACATGTTCTCATGCTCCCTCCATTAGGCACTTCACCTACCCATCTTCACCCTCCCCTTTTTTCTCTCTCTTCAAAATGTTCTCCTCTAAGACCTGAGCAAATAGATGCTCACTCAACAAAATACATAGTGACACTGATAAGACGTAGGTTGCTGCTAAGTCACAGCATGTAAAGGAATATGCTTAATCTTTTATAAGACCCACAGTTCATGCTTGCAGCAGGAGGAGCATGCTCGAAATAAGGGGGAAATCAGAAAGGTAGCCAATTTCAGATATTCAGATTTCTTATTCACCTCTGGAATATTTGAGACTATCTCAAAAGTGATTCCACAGCCAGGAATGGAACTTCGGTGAGACATTCTTCGGAGGAAAGTCTGTGCAAAACCCTGCGGGGAGGTAAAAAAAGAAAAGGAAAAATGTTTCTTGCTTTAATGAAAACACAGCTGAAGGAAATACAGCTTATAAGGAAAGAAGCCCAAACCCCAAAAGACTAGCTAATAAATACTTAAGAGTCAAAGATTTTAACTTGGAGACAAATCACTTGCTTGTCTGTATTTTAGTACAGAGGAAGAATTAACTTCCTCCGTCACAAGGTGACCGCTTAACCAGCACACAAAGCATTTGCTAGTTCGAGAGGTGTGGGGTTGTTTTTTTTTTTCTGATGGAGCCCTAGGTGGCTTGTCTTGAATATTGACAAGCAGAGACATTAAATTCTTGACCAAAGAGATCGTTATGAAGAATGATTTAAGGGGCATGGTCATTGTTTATGCTGACTTGGCGCCTCGCAGGGTTAAGAACTGGACTGTTGAATTAATGCAGAGATGAGTCATTCAAAGATGCTGCCGAGACGGGAAAGGTTATTGACGAGGATTTTTAGAAACCTGCTAAGAAAGCCAAAGATTCCGTGTCAAATTAAAGTAAAAAACATCATCGACTAAATCTGTAGAAAACAGAATTGATGAAGACTTAGAACAATTGAAATTATTGGCACGCTCAAATTATCTATTGAATACACGCTTCCATTCTCTATGGCAAAAAATTCACTGCTCCCTGTCTGAGAAAAAGTTTTTGCCCAATTGAAGCACCAAGAACTGTAATTCTTCTATTCCTGGCACTAAAAGCAGTTCCAAGTTGCCTACAGGGTTTCTAGGTGTGACCGCACCTTTTCTGCTCCTGCTTCAGATTGTAACTACAGATGTGCAGAGAGAATAACAATTCAGGCTTTCTGCTCTGTCATTATCACTGCCAGGGGAAGCCGGATTCTGAGACGCTGCCGAACAAACTCTTCCCCACCACCTTTCTCAAGGATTAAATATTTTTGCAGGACATGATGCTGCAAACGGAACGACAACTTTCTGCTGTCTGTTTGTCAAACATCCTGCTCTGGCCTGCACGGTACCGTAGGAGCACAAGCCAATTGGAAAACATAGAAGAACCAGAGTGATTAACTTTGACAAATTACACCAGGGGATCCCTGCTCCAGCTATTGCTCATTTATTTCCTGCTCTGGCAGGGGGGTTGGACTCAATGATCTTCGGAGGTCCCTTCCAACCCCTACCATTCTGTGATCTCTAAATATCTGGATGCATAAATAGAAATGGTTACCAGCAGTGCATGAACACACTATAGGAGTAAAGAAACACACAAGCTTTTTTGCACAGCTTTTGCAGAACACGAACTCCAAGCTCATGAGAACTCTTTCTTCTTTTTCCAGTGACTGGGGATAAAGCGCTTTGTAGTTAATACAAATAATACCAAATCTCTCATACTGAGCCTTTAGAAAAAAAAAGCAGCATTATCATCCACAATATAAAAGATACCACTGGAAATTACTCGGCAGCTTAAAGTCTTGATGCACGGCATTGATACAGAGCTTCCATTCAGGCAGAGATGAAGGTAGATACAAGAAAATAAGAGGCACAGCGGCAGCATATTGCACAACATCGCAGCCTTCCCCTCTTCGAGCAGTGATAAACATGGGGCAGAGGGAAAGGATTATAGAAGATATACCTGTCTGCCATAGACGTTAACGCAAATGCGCTTGCGTAACACTAATTGCATTTCTGCAGGGTGACTGAGCTGGACAGTGGCTCTCACAATAAGATAAACTCTTTCGTCTGCTGCCGTTCCTTTACTGAGCTGGATACAGTTGTGGACTGTGGAATCCCACGAGGCTTCTGCTTTCACCTGCAAAGGAAAAAAATGTATCCTCTAATAAGCATAATTAGGTGTATAATTAACTGTAATTAATTAAGCATAATTATCAAAAATACATAATACATAAATTTGGAGAGTCAGCTTCATTCCCTGTGAAGAAAAAGCCCTGCACTTGAGAAGAGGCCATTTAAAAATCAAGATTAGTTTGCCAGATGAAGATGTTGGGATTAAAAATGCCAACTTGCTCAAACTCTGGAACACTTCCTCTTGAAAAAAAAAAAAAAAATCATCTTTCAATACCCACGATCATTGCAAAGGAATTATTACAATATGCAGAACTATGGGACCATTTGGCCTAATTTATTAAGATAAATCAGAGAGCAACAGGGATTGCAGAGAAAATCTTCTATCGCACCACATAAACTCTCCTGTCTGGATCTAAGAAATAATGTTGCTGAAACATTTCTAGGAATATAGAAAAAAATTGATTTTCTCTTCTGGAGTGTTAAAATGTAAGTATTACTGAAGACTTAAATGGTTTCATCTTCAAGCCATAAGAAAAACAGCTTCATAGCCATCTTTCCAGGCTTTGAAACCAAAACAGAACAAGAAAAAAACCCTCCTAAAACCATCAGAAATCCAAGCTCCTTTAAAAATACAAAAAGAAATCAGTTTCAGAAGCAAGGCGCAGGATTTTACAGTAAAAAAAAAAAAGTCAGAGATTCTAAATTTAACAGCCAAACTTATAAACCAACAACCATAAAGCTGTAAAACTATGAGCTATGTGGCAAAATGGAGCATAATGAGGTAGACAGGGTAGCAACAGCTAAGACTGTTTGGTTTTTCAGCTGGGGGCTTCCGTGGTCAAGGGTTTTGTTTTAGTTTTATTAAACATGAACTCAGAATCTCAAGTTTTTGGAATGCTTGGGTTTAGATCAAGGAAGATCCTTGTGTTTTAGTGGGTTTCAAATCACGGTTATAATCCTAGCAAATATTCCTTGAAAACACAAAGTCAGTCATATTAAGAAACAAGTGGAGTATCCTTTGTATGCCATCCTTGATGCATTACTTTCACACCTAAATATAGAAAGAGAATAATTTAAAACCTCATAATCTAGACATACTGGTCTGCATCTCTGCTTACCTCACTGTCATGATGCTTCACAATCTGCAGTTCAAAGAATTCTTCTTCCTCTTCTGCAACGAGAGTAGCATCCCACCCACCCGCTTCTGGGTCATCAAGGTTATCTTGGGAACTGAAGTCATCAGCTAGAAATGAAAGTGATGCAGAAAGTGAGGAGACACAAAGCAATTATCCTTCTCAAAAAAAACCCCAAAACAACCCATCTGTCAAGTCATGAATTCCCAGTTTCATCACTAAGTCCCCTGTGCACAAAGATTTGGGGACACACTCTGACATCCTCCACTGTGTGGGAATCTCCCCAAGCTGTAAACACCCCCTCCTTGCTCACAGGTCTATTTTTAGCACTCCTGCTCAGTCTCACTGAGTACGTTGCTCATTTGGCATTAGTTTGATGTTGTGGGTTTTTGGAGTTTTTTGTGCTGGTTTTTTTTTTGCTGTTTGTTTGGGGTTTTTTGGTTTGGTTTGGTTTTTTTTTTTTTAAATAAAAATAAGCTGCTGGTTGTTGAACAAGTAAAAATACAGTACTTATAGATCATGATTAAACCCTTAATCTGTTTTTTGAGAAGAAGCTCAACCTGTTCTGGCTCAAATCCCTCACCATGAATGAATTATTAACTAGCTCCTCTCTGAAGCCATTTGATATATCAATGTGCTTTCTGAGGTGAACAAACCATAAATGCAAGTGGCATTGCAGCAAAGACCTCCCCACAACAGGCAGGATGCCACCTCCCTACTCTCACCCGATGCTTCTAATCCAAGCGTTAACCCTCTCTGAAATGTCTCAACAAGGATTTGTTCAACTGTTTAGGCACTGCTGGCTTCCTGGACTACTGCGGGGTTGCCACTTTCTCGGCTACAATTTCCCACCTTTGGTAGAAGTATCTGACAAATACATTGATCAAATTGGATCTTGTATTTGGATGTGTTGAAACACGCATTATATCCTTGTGAGACCTCAGAAAGAACATTCCCAGCAGTATTTTTTGACTTTACACTGGCTTTTGCTGTTCACACCCTCAGGTGGACTCATTTTACTACGACTATTTTACTTCGTAGAATCATAGAATGGTTTGGCTTGGAAGGGACTTTGAAGATCATCTACTTCCAACGTCCCTGCCATGGGCAGGGACACCTCCCACTAGAGCAGGTTGCTCAAAGCCCCATCCAGCCTGGTCTTAAACACTTCCAGGGGTGAGATGTCCACATCTTCCCTGGGCAATCTCTTCCAGTGTCTCACCACCTCCCCAGTAAAGAATTTCTTCCTAATGTCTCATTTAAATCTACCCTGCTCTACTTTAAAACCATTGCCCCTTGTCCTATCACCACATGCCCTTATAAGAGTCCCTCCCCAGCTTTCCTTTAGGTCCCATTCAGGCACTGAAAGGCCACTATAAGGTCTCCCCAGAACTTTCTGTTCTCCAAGCTGAATAGACCTAACTCCCTCAGCCTGGCCTCATAGGAGAGGTGCTCCAGCAGTATTAAATATCTGCAGAACATTTGGATTATTAAAACCAGTGATTCCTTCCATATATAACGTTGTGTATTTTGAAACATGAAACGATGTGTTTCAGTGAAAAATGTGCGCTGTCAAATTAATCTACTTGCCATTCCAGGCATTTCTTCAGTTTATTAGCTTGCTTTAATTCTACAGTGTCATTGGTTGCACGAAGTTTATTTCAAAGTACCCTGTCATTTTAAGAACCACTTACCATTCAAGTCAAGGAAAATAACAGGAATGTGAGTTTCCATACCAGGCACAGGAGTCCTAAAATATAAGACAGGGACAACGGCAGCATTTAAACTAATGCAGATTTACCCAGCACACGTACCTTATGATCCAAGCCCACGGTACATTACATTCAGTACAGCTGCAATTTTAAGCCAGGCCATTGATAACCTTGGCGAACGGCTTTATTTTAATTTACCGCTGCAGATTCCAAGAGACTCAACTCAATTGGTATTTCTTTTATACCAGCTCTCTTAAAAGTATTATATTCTTCGACCTCTGCTTTCAGAAATGTTTTCTCCCTCTAAAATGCTGATAGCACAACCAAGTTTCATTTACTCTGACACACGCATTTACTAAATGCAGCCCCCTCTGCATTAGCAGTGGCAGTGGGGACAGCAGAGTGAGAATCAGAAAATCCAGCACTGTTTTAATTTTCTTAGTTGTTTAGGATCCTTAAGCATGCAAGCATCGGAGAGGAATGCTCGACAAGGGCAGGGTTGGCTTATGACATCCAGTTTAGGACAGAGCTGGGAAAGCCTGTGGGTCACCTACATCAGGAGCAGAAGCACTTGACTGGTTGGGTGTGTGGATCACGTCAAACTCTTCAAGCATCAGACTTTTTAAATTAACAGTGATGCTGCCACGCTACAAAGTTGTTAATACCCTTGCTTACAAAACACACAGATTTAAGAGTCAAAGCTGCTCTTTAAGGCATCCTTCATATCATGGAAGGAGGAGTCACCCATGTGGTGTTTCATCCATTTTTAAAATGAGATATTCCATAGCCCAGCACTTTTAAGCTACACACCATTAATAAGGTACTAAAAATGTGATGTGAAGTATGAAAGCCCTTGAGACTCCTTGTTGCAATCGTAGCTGCAAGAAAGGGCTCCGGCCACAACACGTTTGGACTTGATGGTGAACAGGAGCAGGCTGGTGTCTCATGTCATACATAAGGTGCTTGAATCATACTAAACATTTCCTCTGGTGCAAACGTGTTCAAAACAGATTCTTCCTCAAGTTAAGTTTCCTTCAGCTTCACCGTTTTCAAACCTGGTCCAAGGCTTTGATGTGAAAGTTGACACGGTTCTAACAAGTATTTATGTTGCAGAAGTACCAGCTCGAATGAGCTTCAGCTTAAAACTCCACGACGCTCAATTCCATCATCTGAAATTTCCATTTCAGAAGGTTGAAAGCAACTGAAGATGAGAGGTTTGAAGTGGAACAACCTTCTTTCCTTACCTGCAGTTGTTACAGCTGCTATAGTACACCAATCTCAGCCTAGTCTAGTTTACTGGTTTTCATGTTTAGAAAATTAAACAGAACCCTTGCTGGCTCAACAGACTTTGCGCTCAAACCGGGAGCGCCCCAAAATGCTCCTGGAGATGCAGTTTTATTACGATGGAGCAGCCTTTTAAGTGAATGAACTAGGTAATTAACATATTAGCTCATTTTTTTACAGGGTAAGTGCCGTGGTAATAAATATTGATCCCACTTTTGGTTTTTTTTTTTTTCAGGAGGCTATAATTACACTCTGATCAATAATAGTATCGTTTACTAAATAGCATTTCTGGATTTCAGATACACAGCCTAATGAAATAATTTAAGCAACAGGCCTAATTTTAACAACATTGCTCATCCAGTGTACAGAGGCCAGATTAAGGAAGGAAAAAAATGGCAACAAGCCAAGCCAGGAACAGCCCATGCATCATTTTTACATTTCTTCTTGAATATGGCAACGCGCGTTCGTACCACTCCGCTGGAGCTCCAGGGATGCCACTGCCAGCAGAAGGAACCATGACAGCGTTCCTCTCTTCAGTGAGCGTCAGCCTCATCTCTAAAAGCTGTGCCTCCCGATCTGCATCGTCTTCTGTTTTATCTGGAGAAGCAGCATGTCAGTCAGGACAACAGAGAGCATTTCTTACTCGGTGCCTTTATCAAGTGGTGATGCTCTTCTGGCATCCGGAACAGAATAAAACCCACTACCGCTCAGAAATTCAAGCACACAAAGGAGAAACATGCAGCACATATCAACAACAAACTTCACAGAATCACTGAATCATTAAGGTTGGAAAAGACCTTCAAGGTCACCAAGTCCAACCATCTACGCAAAATTATCATGATCACTAAACCATGTCCTGAAGTGCCACATCTACATGGTTTCTGAACACCTCCAGGGATGGCGACTCCACCACCGACCTGGGCGGCCTGTTCCAAGGCCTCACCACTCTTCAGTGTAGCAAGTTTTCCTAATGTCCAACCTAAACCTCCCCTGGTGCAACTTTAAGCCCATTACCTCTCATCCTATCACTAGTTACTTGTGAGAAGAGACCAACACCCACCTCACTCCAACCTCCCTTCAGGTAGCTGTAGAGAGCAATAAGGTCTCCCCTCAGCCTCCTCTTATTCAGACAAACAACCCCAGGTGCCTCAGCTGCTCCTCATAAGACATGTTCTCCAGACTCCTCATCAGCTTTGCTGCCCTTCTCTGGACCCATTCCAGCACCTCAGGGTCTTATACTGTGGCATCCAAACCTGAACACCATACTCAAGCTGTGGCCTCACCAGTGCTGAGAACAATCACTTCCCTACTCCTGCTGGACACACTGGTTTTGATCCAGACCAGGATGCTGGTGGCCTTCTTGGCCACCTGGGCACACTGCTGGCTCATCCTCAGCCGGGTGTCACTAGCACCTCCAGGTCCTTTTCTGCCAGGCACTTTCCAGCGACTCCACCCCAAGCCTGTAGCACTGCCTGGGGTTGTTGTGACCCAAGTACAGGACCCGGCACTTGGCCTTGTTAAACCCCATCCCACTGACCTCAGCCCATCGATCCAACCTGTCCAAATCCTTCTGTACAGCCTTCCTACCCTTGAGCAGATCGACACTCCCACCCAGCTTGGCGTCATCTGCAAAACTGACAAGAGGGTGCACTCAATCCCCTCTTCCAGATCATTGATAAAGACACTAAACAAGACTGGACCCAAACCTGAGCCCTGAGGAACACCACTTGTGACCAGTTGCCAACTGGATTTAACTCCATTCACCACAACTACCTTCATATAGGCCTCTCTAACTTCATTTTCTCTGAAAGCAAACTACTGGTGAGTTCAGAGATTCAACGCTCCCTTAACTTCTCTTCTAAACTTTACTACATATTAAAATAGAGAAAAAGTGTGTTCATGTGACTCTCTCAACCTGTCACTGTTGTTACTTTTATAAGTATTTTGCTTACCGGGCTTCCCAACGAGTTTTTGCAATTGCTGATCAAGATACTCCTGGCGCTTCGTTAAGGCGCACAGCCACTTCCGACGGAGCCTCTCCAAATCCCTATCCTGTAAACGGGAAGTACTCGTGGTAAATATTGACCCAGGAGAGCCATGGTTTCCTATTTGTGGCTTACACGTTTCCTCAACCCATACTCAAGAAGCAGATAAGAAAGACAGAGTAGACCTTCAATGTATCACTTTGCTCTTCTCTATTTTCTTTCGCACGGGACAACTTAAACAGAAACACAGAAGAGCTGAGGTTGGAAGAGACCTCTGGAGATTGCTCTGTGCACAAAGGAGGGTCAACCACAACAGCTTGTTCAGGGCTATGTCCAGTTGAGATTTTAATATCTCTAAGGATGGAAACTCCACAACCTCTCAAGGCAACCTGTCCCAGTGTTTCTCATGTGAAGTGGAGACTCATAGCCTCTTGTCGGCTCACTGGATACCACTGAGAAGAGCCCGGCTCTGTCTTCTTTACCCCTTCCCATTTACATACGTTGACAAGATCCCATCTGAGACTTTTGCTCCTCTCAAGGCTAAACAACCCCAGCTCTCTTAGCCTTTCTTCACAGGTCCAAACCCTTAACTTTCCACTTTTATCTGAAGTATTTTTGCTTGCCAGCCCGAGGCATCTCTTTCGCTAGCTGTTGCTCTGTACTACCCAGCTGAACAATCTTCACTTTATGAATCATCTTTGTCCCTAAAGAAGTCTAAAAACCCCTAACCCCTACCTTGTGGCAAAGCTAGAAACCCCAGTCCTTATCCCTGCCTCGCCACTCACACTCACTGTTTAGCAGCCTCATATCAGGAATCCATCCCTGCCCCTCGTCGTGCCACGGCCCCTTTTTATGGCATTTGCAACAGCCTTTAAAAATATTTTTTCTTAAGAGCTCATGTCCTTCCAAAAAACCCCACCTCAGTATCCTCAAGAACATTCAGTTCATTTGTCTCTGGTGTAGAAATGCTCAGAAATGACGAATGATACTCTACATGCAGCATGTTTGGTGCCACAAAGATGAGCTATGGGCTCTCGGATGCCTTCAGGCAAGGCACTTTTATGGCAACAGCAGTTCAGATTCATTCCACATCAAACTACAGCAAATACTTTGTCAAGAAAAATGGGTGGATGCAAGAACAGAAACTAGAGTTGTATTACTCCCCCGCAGACCCCTACGAGTATGCTGGAATCTGTCAGAGAGCATTAAACCTACATCTCTGGCTATACCAGGTTGAGATCTATAATGCAGATGATGTGCTTTTGTTAAAGTTATTCACAAGAAGGAGAAAAATAGATCACAGATATTGTACCTCATCAGTTCCTCTTTAAGGCTTATGTTACTGTGGTATTAAATACGAAAAAAAAAAGACAAAAAGCCCAGCGTGCTGATTTCTATAGTTTTATCACTGCTGTCTTAGGGCTCTAGGAACAGAATCCCTCTCGCTTGCCCAAGGGTTAATCACTCTGCAGTGTACTCCAGCTCTCGTACACATGAAACGTTCAAACTGTGAAACAGCATCAAGTATTTTGACTGCATCTGTGAACACTGCCCTGCCTATTCTTGTTCTTGATAAGGACAATCTCAGCCTAACGATAGTCTGTCCAGAAGGAAGATTCCTTCCCCCAAAACACCCAAACTGAAAAGCAACTGGATCTTGTTTTGGAAAAACACGTTAAGACACCTTGTTCTTTCCCTTTCATCTCTCTAATCCACCATCCAGCTTTGTCTCATGACAACCCACACAATTCTTAAGCTTTTAACCTCTTCAGAAGACAGGCTCCCTGCATATTCAGCCACTACAACAGAGATAAAATGCTGATCCTCCTCTAACATGTCTTAATCTTAAATGTCCCGAGTTTGTAAGAAGAGAGAATTCAAAATTTTTACCTGGTAACTGTCCATTTCATCCTCTTCTTCCTAGGCCAAAACACACAAAACCATGCCATTATTTTTTGGGGGTTTTTTTGGTAGCAGGAAACACACCGAATACAAAAAGTGTAACTATTTTAAGCAATATTAACAGTCTCTTATGAAAGTCTGAGCTTAGCAAAACATGGTCACAGAATTCAAACACACTGACATCCCCAAAATCATAGAATCATAAAATGCATCAGGTTGAAAGGGGCCTCCATAGGTCATCTGGTCCAACCCCCCTGCCCTGAGCAGGGACATCCTCAACTAGAGCAGGGTGCTCAGAGCCTTATCAAGCCTGACCATGAACATCTCCATGGATGGAGCTTCCACCACCTCCCTGGATAACCTGTTCCAGTGTTCCACCACCCTCAGAGAGAAGAACTTCTTCCAAATGTCCAAAATTTGCTGCTGTTAGCTCCTCTAAACACCAACTAGAATAATCCAGCAATTATAGCAGAAAAAAAAAAAAATCATATAAATGTAGCTATTAGATGTCTTCATAACTGGAAGCAAGCAGAATATTTAGATTACCCTAAGAAAGAGTTATAGCAAAACAAATTGAAACCTGTTGATCCTGGAGAGCAATGGAAACTAGGCTGTTTTACCTGTAAAGAGTTCAGGATGAATGTTACAGGAAGCACTGAAAAATCAAAGCCTGGCAGAAAGGACTTGAGGTGAGCTTGCTACAGCATTCAGAAAAGAAAACCTGTAAACATCTAAGCCAGTTGTTAGGGAGTTGGACAAACTCTGTCTGCCACACTAGACCTCCTGACAGCTTGATTTCCATCCTTTTCCAATGGGAGACATATAGAATCATAGAAGCATAGAATGGATGGGGTTGGAAGGGACCTCTGGAGATCATCGAGTCCAACCCCCCTGCCAGAGCAGGAGCACCCAGGGCATGGTGCACAGGAACAGAGCCAGGTGGGGCTTAAAAGTCTCTAGAGCAGGAGACTCCACAGCCTCTCTGGGCAGCCTGGGCCAGGCTCTGTCACACTCACAGGGAAGAAGTTTCTCCTC
>JAAGNO010008371.1:3571-26378 GCA_033439905.1 Ceryle rudis | reverse complement strand
AACCTGCCCTAGGGAGAGATGTCCCTGCTTGTGTAGGGAGGTTGGACCAGATGACCTCTAGAGGTCCCTTCCAGCCTGAAACATCCTATGATTCTTTGAGCTGGAGGGAGCCCAGCGGCAGAATCTCTGGTCCTGAGGCTTTTAAAAACTCATCTGGCCAAGCTGATCTAACTGGAGTTTACATTTGCTTTTTAACAATAATAGCTAATTGTCTCTACTTCTACACGTAGAAACAGGTTGATATAATTTTATCGTGATTTGTTGCAATTCTCACTCTTTTTGATTATTAAAAAAAATTAACCTCACGTGCAGATGCAAATATGAAGTGTTTTGCTTCTGGCATGATTGTTTTATTACTCTGTTTGGGATGTCATGCCAAAAATCAAGCGTTCTGCTCTGTTCCATATACCGAAGCAAGGGTCAGTGAAGTGCAATCCTGTTATACACCACAGGGGGAGCCCGGGTCTGGTATTAGTTCAGCAATAGCTAATCAACATCACAAGATCCACTGGAAGTTTTCAAAGAGCAGCAATGAAGGATGCTCGTGTCTCACTTACGGAGAGGTTAAATTAAAATAAATCCAACATTTTAGCTGATGAGCAACAAAAACCAGTGACAACTACCTAGATAACTCCTAGAACGTAAACCAATCCAATTTAAACGTAAGATAGTCTCAGAACTGCCACCTGCTTTAGGAAATAGTGAGCTATCAGAATAATCTTAAGAAAACAGGCCATAAATAGCAAACGTACACTAGATTACTACCATGAGATAGATGCAGTTTGCGTATCATTTGTCTTTACTATCACAAGCAATTTAAACTGCAAAACTGAACGTGCTTGCTTGTGCCTACTCGATTCTGGTTTGCTTTGCACTGTAGTTCAGCTTCTACACCTGTTATTAAGAAATAAAGGAAAGTATGAACAGTATGAAGAAGAAAAACAAATCGCACGCTGCCTACTGAAAACCAGTGTGTTTTATAACGTGTTAACTTTTCAGGACAGAGTACACAGTAACTTAACTTTTCCATGTACCGTTTAAAGTAAAGCAAGATTAAACTGCTTACCCTTGCAAAAGTATCGAGTTTGTCTTTGTCGTATAAGATTCTCAGCATTCCAGCACAGAGTGGACAGCAGGCTCCTGAAGGAATAAAAAAACCCCTCAGCTATAAAAGCAAAGAGTCTTTTCACTTTTAAGTAAGCAGAGGCCAAATGTTGGATGTTAACTGATAATGAAAATAGCAAAGCTACTAAAGCAACGTAAATGTTTCAATTTGACAGCAGAATGGCACGATTTCTAAGATTTTTCAAATGAAAACATTCATAATGCAAAAGCAGTCACCTTTCAACACACATTTACTGCTGTCGGCATGAAGCAGAAGACAAATTTTCCTTTATCTCAAGATGACACATTATTGTAAGCTAAAAACTACGGGCAGTTTGCGTACCAGAAGCCAAGGTGTTGTCTGGATGCACACACATGCAACTACAGCAACAATGAATTTCAAGAGCTGAAACTGCTAGGACATGACAGAAGCAATTATACACACTGCAAACACTTTATGAAGTTACACCATGTTGGAGCTTTAAGTCTTTAGATGATAAGGGAGGAAAGTACCTGTCTGACAGATTTCTGTTGAATGCAGATGCAGGTCGTATTTCTCCTACTATTTTTCCCCACCATCTGGGAAACCAAAGTGCTAATATTTCAACTTTCTACCCGTGACTGTATGTTTAATTCACCCCTCTAACTTATTATATATAACTCACATCCACAGAGGACGTTTACAATATTAAATGTAATATCAAAGCACAAAGACCCTTTTTCAAACCCACGAATGTGAAAAATGCATAAACCTGTTCCTTTTTAAAAACGGAGTTTTCCCTGCTCGGTGTGTTACCTGTGGTTAGTTACTGTTTCGTAAAGGAGTATTTGTGAAAGCACTACCAAACCAGTTCAAAACAGCACAACTACAAAACTTTTCATCCTGGCTTCCTCCTTCACTGTACTGTAAATATATATGGTATCTTACTCTGTCTTTTAATTAAATATCATCTTTGTTCTGGTGGGAGCTCTACTCTGATGACTGTTTGGCATTTCAGCGCCAAAAACTTACTCGTGCCAAAAACTTACTCATCCGATTCTCAGTGACATTCTACTCTCGACACCACAGACCAAACCAGTGCTATGGGGACGGCTTCTAAAGCACGAAGGAGCATGGCTCCTAAAGCCAAGGCCTTTCCACTTCAGAACTACTCAGTGGAGTCCTGATTCTGGCTTGTTCTATCCCTAAGTAAAGATCTTACTTCATCCTTTCTCTTATATCTCAAAGACATTATGGAATATAGTATTTTAAAGCATAAGTTGGCTCCAAATATACACCTATTTATACACAAATATACACCTATTTATACACAAATACACACCCATTTATACACAAATATATGCCTATTTATACCCAAGTATACACCTCTTTATAAACATATATACACCGATTTATATGCATCGCCTGGAGACTCTCCCCTGTCTGCAGTAAATTTCAACATACCTGGTGCGATAACCGGCTTGCAGCCAGTGGCAGAAAGCTGTGGACATTTAACAAAGGCACACTCCGTGTGAAAACCATAGTCTGAGAGAACACCCACAGCCTGGCAGGGCCCGTAGTAGTCGACAGCCACGCGGTGGGAGTAGGCCGCGCACACGCTGCTGTAGGTCTCTCCGTTATGTCCACAAACGGGTTCCACCGACTTGCAAAATGGCTGGAACGCATGGAAATGTTTCCAACATCAATTAATTAATTAATTGTTCGCGCTGTACAAACCTCAGAGGAGCTTTCGCATTGGGAAACTCAAAGTGCACGGGAATTTGCCGATAATATCGTCAAACGTTTTAAAAAGCAGGAAGTCCAGAGGAAATAGTTTGCCAGTTTATGACTGGGTAATAAATACAAAGAATAAGTAATTCAAAGATGGTGACAGAAAAAAGTGCAATATTCCTTTGCTTCTTACTGTTCAAGGGCTGAGCATTCTCTGAGTATCTCATGAGATATCAGATGTGCAATGAGAAGAGTTACCTGTACTTAACGAAGTAAAAAGGGCAAGAAAAAGACGGTATAAAGCCAGAGAGCCAGAAACTAAAAGTGGGTTAAAAGAGCGACAGCATTCATAATACAGAAAACCCCTAAGAAATGTTCTGTACTTCTAAGGACATCCATCAGGTAAGACCAACAGAAGGTCTCAAATTAATCTTCATCATTTGAGAAAACCCTGGAGATGAGCAGCCTACTAATAGTAACGCCAGCACCTTTGAAAAGAGCAGCTCCTGACTTTCCTTGTGAAGTGACAGCAATAGCTTGTCTACCTCTAACTGTAGGGAGAGGTGGGATGGAAGAACTAAACCTAATCCTAATCCTTCTTAGGGATTAATACAAAGAGTAATCCAAACCAGAGTAACTAAAGAAAATATTACAGAGTGCCTAGTCTCCAAGAAAAATAAGGTGCGAGCAGATCCTGACCAATGAACTTGGTAAACCTGGGGCACAATCACACAGAACACTAAAGACTTTCTGTGACCAGGCATTAATTTTTATTTAAAACAAGTTCAAATTGGTAAAAACTAGCATTGAACTAACCAAGGAACTACCCTAATTACTGCAAACATACCTCAGTGCAAGCTTTAATCGTGAAAAATAAAGGAAAACTTAATATAAATATCAGACTATTATCACCAAGAAAGCATAAGGAAAGCTTTTGATTGGCTTTGAGGCAGCTGTTAACTAATGCAGAGAAACACTTGACAAGATTCTGAATAGAATATTCTAAGACCATTTCTTATACAAGTTAAAACCACACTTTTAAAGCGTTACTTTCAATGAAAATATTTTGTAAGCTATAAAACCCCAGAATATTTGGGAAAAAAACCCCAAACCCAAACCAACCCAACAACCCCTCCCCCCGAATATTGAAAAAACCCCGGAATATTGCAAAGTTTAACATGAAAGAAAAAAGATTTGATATTTACTGGTAGAAGCATTTCCTACCTGGCACGGTCCTCGGTATGCTAAACTTTTTCCCTTTTGGTACAAAGTACACAAGTTACTGTATTCCACGTTGTCTGTGTCGCAAACAGGATCCCGCGTCTGGTCACAGTTGAATTGCCGTGGCACACATTCATGCTGGTTACATTCAAACTTTCCAAAACTTGTCAAGCAAACTTGTTTCTTTGGTATGCACCTGCATAAAGTAATAATAATTTCATATCACGTCATAGGATGATTTTATTTTTTTTTAAGTCTCAAAATATTCAGGGAAAATATTTTCAGTGAAATCTTTTCCTGTGCTCTAGAGCTATCTAAGCGTGGCTCAGCAGAGCTGCAGGAAATACAAGTGATAAACCATTCTGAATAGCCAACTTCAGGTCTCATCACAAACCTGAAACTGGTTCACACCGTGTTTAGTCAACGTCTGTGATCACGGCTACAGTATTCTTCAGTGGATTTTCAGAAACAGCTTGGATAAACTTTTTACCTACTCCCAAGCTTCATTTTGTGTATTTAAGGAAAACTAGAGAAAACATGAAAAAAGTGAACTGCAAGAGACAAAGGTTATATTGCAGAGGTCTACCCTCACCCCTGCTTGAGAAGGTACTGAAATGATAAGATTAAGTGGTTTCAATTGCAAGTGTCTGACTGGATTCTAGCTTTGTAGGTTCAGTCTATGAAATCACATCCAATCTTGGGGATGACTGCAAACAAACAAAAATCGAGTATTAACACGATCTCCTTTTTTGGCATGTCATCCCTCTCCAGCCTTCACAGATGAGTGCAATAAACAGCGGAAATTCTCTCCCCTTTATATTAAACATGTACCTTCCACGGTCTGATCTGCGAAACATCTGCCATATGCCCTGCAAGACACCCCTGTGCTAGAGAAATGTCAGTCAAGAAAGTCTGATGAATAGATTGATGAAAGGTCAAATGGCTCTTTTAACAATCTCCTCCTTTCATAAATGACAACAGTGCTAGCCCTGGATTATGTCCACCACGTCCTTATGCTCCCTGACTGCTGCTGTCCTGTGCCTTACACACGTTCCGGTTGTATTAGGGGAGACTCAGAAATTCGGAAATTTAAACACTTTACAAGTGGAATGTAAGAGGTTAAATAGATTCTAAGTGCTTCAGAGGCACATTAAAATGAGGATGTTTTAGTTCACACATTATCAGACCGACCCAGAAAAATGTACTGTGTACAGTCCTCCGCTAAAATGACAAGTTAGGGTTCTAAGCACAATATTGAACAGCACTGAGAAAACTGAAGACAAAGACCAATAGTATGAGCCACAGACTTTGATTCCTGTAAGGAAGGTCAGATTTTCTTTTCTCCTGACACAGTAGAGAGGATATTTTTGTTTCAGTATGTTTGTTAACAGATTTCGCCTCTTCTGACATTAAAAAAAAATGACTGTACAGACACAGTTTTCACAAGATATCAGTCTAATTAAGAGAAACTCACATGCTCCAGAGTGATCATTGTTCTCCTGCTTTAGAAATAAAAAGCACAGATTGTTGACCGAATAAGCAAGACTGACTCCAAGTCTTGAGTTTATGTGGGTTTTTTTTTTTAAACTACTAGAAGAAGGGGTGAAACAAAGCAGTAAAATGACTCTTACAGCCATTTCAACAAAATTTGATTCTCCCACTTCTGGAAGTATACATCAGTTCTCTTTTATTGCTACAACCCAGATCTCCATAATGAATTTAAATGATATAGAACTACACAAACAGAACAAAAACCTGGCAGTTACTACAGTCCATTACTAGCTATGTGAAATAAAAGCAGCTCTTTCAAACAGTTATTTTTCTTGGAGTATCCCAAAAGTAGAACGTTACTACAACGTACAGCACATTGAAAGAAAACGTAAATCTGCTTTGTGAGTGGAAGATGCAAAGAAAAGCTTAAAAACATATACTTCTTTTACCTCTGGTTTTTATTACAAGGGTTGGGGTTACAAGGATCCTTGGAAATACACGATCCAAATTCAAACTGATTATCCTGGAGCCCAACACAACGAGCTATACACGCACTTGGATACGTGCGTCCATTTTGACCACATACTGGTACAAACTGATCTACACAGTTACATGGTAAACCTGTAAAAGCAACACACAAAACAGGAATTTGGTGCACGTTTTATTTTCTACGTCAGAAGATATACAAGATCAGCAAATGCAAAGATGGGCCGTGTCTTCAGCCACTTCTGCCCTCCTGCAGTTTAGCAGTGCTGTAGCACAAACGCACTTACAAGTAGTAGGAAGGGCAGTTTGTGCCCTGCCTCCTTGCTGATTCTACTCAGCTTTCTCCATGTTTTCCACAAACACCTTACCTCTTGGCCCCAGTGGCATCATCCTGCCCTCAACTATTTTTACATATTACCCGATTTATTTTCTTTTCCCAAAGGTTTGTGTTTTTTCTGAAGTGCAGGTTGGAAGTGAGAAAAAGAAATAGTTAAAAGAACATATTGGTAAAAAGTTGTCGGGTATTTTCCATTAATACTACAGAAAGAATATAGAAGCAAAGCCTTGATCTAAGAATATTAAGCTTACAGCTTTCATAGTTTGCAGAGTTACCTGTAAACTTCCGACGTTCGTCTTCTGAACTATGCTCAGTTAGGCACTGACGTGTAGAACATATCAAGTTTCCAGCAAAACATGAACAGACGTTACAATCTATATTAAAGGATGTTCCATGACCTTAAAAGAAATCAATTAAATTAATACAGCTAATGCAGCTATACCATCAGACTGTATTCTGCTATGGATCACACAGATACCACCCTTTCATTATTAACTGTTCCTGTAACTTCCCTTATTCTGTTTCTTTTCCCACTGAAATTTCTATCTTGCTTTAGATTTCAGGTTTTGCTTTATTTGTTGAAAGGAAAAAGCTGCTCATACGTGGTTTTGATTAAGTAGTTAAAAAGGAAGCAAGCACTTTGTCCTTTCAAAGTCTGGGTAAGTTAGGCTTGCTTTATTTTTTGAAGAACAATTTAAAGGTGCAAAAAGAAATACGCTCGGAAAACAGAAGAATTGGGAGATAAATTCCAGCTTGCAAATTCCATAGCTTTTTTTAAGAAAAAGGCTTTGAAAAGATACATTCTTCTTTCATCCCGGTCCTTACTGGTTTGAAACATCCACTGCAGTTGGAATTTGAGCCTCAACACACACTACGAGCTACAGCGCAGCTTCGTGCGAAGCAGGGAACAAGAGAGATCGCGGCAAAGCCGAACAGAACCCCCGATCTAGATTTAGCACAAGGCACAACCAAATACAGAGGTCTCTGTTCACTCACTGGCTTTCAGAAACGAGCCCTGCAAAACGCATCTGGCACCATCATCGCTGCTTCTTAAGGATGAAGCAAGCAGCCTAATTTCTGCATTTCATAAATCAGTAGATTTTTCACACCTGAATCTAAGAATCAAGCTACAAACTTAGGGAATTTTTCTTCAATTTAGCAATTCAAGTTTGGTTTTGTGAACTGTCCCCGAGTGCCCTTCAACATGCTCAATGTTTTATCTCAAATGACTTCACGTCGGTGACGGCCGATCTATCAGCAACCAAATCGGTTATTAAAGACCACCAACAAATACAGAGCTCTTCAGGAAATTTTGAGTAACTGTGTCTTACAATCCTTTCTAATCTCTTGTCAAAGGGTTGAGATGAAGGATTAGAATTTTTGAAAAATATGACAGGAGCACAAGGCAAATCCTCAGCATTTGAGCAGTTCAGAAGATGTAACCCCTAGTCAACGATGGCAGAACAAACAGGGCTGGGAGGGAGACTCTGTAGCACAAAAGGCTGTTTAAACTGCAGTACTACTCAAGAAAGAAGGAATTTGTCATCAAAGAAGAAGGAAAGTTTCCTCATGTTGAGGTGTTGCAGGTTGCTACCATTTCCCCTTGTCCTATCCCAGGGCACCACTGACAAGAGCCTGGCCCCTTCTCCTTGACCCCCACCCTGCAGATAGCTGTAAACATTCATCAGCTCCCCTCTCAGGCTTCTCTTCTCCAGGCTAAACAGCCCCAGGGCTCTCAGCCTTTCCTCAGCAGAGAGATGTTCCAGTCCCTTCAGCATCCTCGTAGCCTCCATTGGACTCTCTCCAGCATTTCCCTGTCCCTCCTGAACTGGGGAGCCCAGAACTGGACACAATAGTCCAGATGGGGTCTCACTGGTGCCGAGTAAAGGGGAAGGAGAACCTCCCTCAACCTACTGGCCCAGGAGACCATTGGCCTTCCTGGCCACCAGGGTCCATTGCTGTCCATTGCTTTTGCCATCAGTGCACACAGAAAACCATCTCTCTTCAGCAGCAGCCATCGCATTAGCTGAGGCCAATTGTCCACACAACAACCCAGCACCAGATAAAGCATTCAGGATTGATTTATAGAGAATGGCTTTAAACCCCACAGTTCAGATTTCGCGACTAAACCCTGGCTTTCTGCAGCTGGCATATAAACCACTTAAAGAAGGTCACGACAGAAAGTTCAGGTGGTGACCATACGTTTTGAATTATTTGTTTTAAATACATCCTCTAACAAATTTGGGATGTAGTAACTTTAATCTTTTCTTATATAGTACCTAGAGTTTTAATCACCGCACACACACTTAAGAAGTAACTGGCAGGAGAGGAAGCTGTCCGGGTTTGGTTTTGTGGTGGTTTGTTCAGTTGGTTTTTGGGGCGTTTGGTTTGGGGTTGTTTTGTTGGGTTCTTTTTGAATGAACAGCACTTACTGAAGAGCTACCAGCTACACATATTGTTGTTACAGTTAACACGAGTGACAGCTGTACACTGCGCAAACGGAGGTTTGGACTGGACACTAGGAATGGACACTAGGAAAAAACTCTTCACGGGAAGAGTGGTGGGATATTGGAACAGGCTGCCCAGGGAGGGGGTTGAGTCGCCATCCCTGGGGGTGTTTAAGCATCGCTTAGATGTGGTGTTGGGGGACATGGTCTAGGGGTGAACTTGTAGAGGAGGGTGAATGGTTGGACACCATGAGCCCATGGGTCTTTTCCAACCTAGATGATTCTGTGATTCTGTAAAGCACAATGGCAGATATTTTTGTGATTGTTTTCACCAATAATCTGAAAATGTGCAAGTTTTCTTTGGGGAGAATGGTCCATAAAATGTTTGTCATCATTTAAATAAAATATTTGCTAATGACTGGATTTTAAATACATCTACTTTCACCAGATACTTTCTACAACTGCCCATCAAATATATCACTGAGGCTAAGACATTCTGCTTCCACCAACCAACGGTAGCAATCTGGCAATAAAAAGTAAGTTGACTTAAAACTTAAAAAAACCCAAAACTTAAAAAAAAAATGTTTGTTTGACTTTTATCCTCTTTGGATGAAGAAAAGAACCAAAACATTGCCAGCTTTAAATGCATTAACATTAGAAGCAGACTCCCCAAGTGATGAAAATAATTGCACAAGTGACTATTTCGCTCTCTTTGGTTTCTTTTAAGGGAAAGAAATATCCCGATCAGCTACTTGTTCATGATTTCAGGGTTTGGTTCACAATCAAAAAATCATGTCTGTGACAAATGTAACTAAAAGTGCCTTGCTTCTTGAGATCTACCTATTAGGAAAATACCTCCTCATTATGCGGTAAAAGAAGTGACTCATTAGGTATCTCTGACTTGCTTTAGTTATGCTTCAACTTCAGTTTGACAGCATTTTACAAGGGCTGATGTACGGACACTAACCAATGCCCAGTGCTGAAATACGCAACTGTTCAGGAGCAGAAAATCTCTTGCTTGCTGACTGATTCAAATACATCAGGTTCAGCAGGGCTGCAGCTCAGCACAGACTCCGCTGATATTCAAGACATCTTCTAAGATTTCCCCTATCTTAGCAGTAGATTTTTATTTTGTTTTCTTTTACAAAGTGTACAGTGCTGGTCTGCAGGACAAAAATACACCCATGAAGCTCTCAAGCCACAACTAACTCTGAAAATAAATCAATATCATCTTTTAAGAAGCATCACTTGTCATGTCTCTTTCAACTCTGCGACTGTCAGACAAGGTAGAACCCAATTAATGCTTGCTCCCTGCCAATTTAACCTCTGAACAGTAACCATCATTTGAGAAAATTAGTAATTTCAACCTAACTCAGGAAAGGGATAGTTAGCAAGGAAACCAGCAGGTCTAGACCCACCATGCTGAGGAAGACTTGAAAGAATGAGTGTTCAATATACCTCTGTTATCATAACAGAGCTGCTTAAACAGTCCTTGTTAAGCAGATGTTAGCCCTACTGATTTAATATGTCAAACTGTAATTCTTATTTAATTTCATTAAAAAAACCTAGCAAGTTGGTTTTATTGTTTCCTGAAAGACACACGCCACATATCGATACTTAATTGTTGGCTATGAAGCTTTCACAAGAAATCCAAGTGCAAGACCAGAGGGTATTCACCAAAAACTTCCAAGTGAACTCAGGTGTGAAATCGCTGCCAATATAAGCAAACTTATTTTTAACCTTATTTTAAACTCCCCCAGGGTTTGGATACCAATGCAAGCCCCTAAAATATATGTGTTTTGAAAAGGGTTCTGTGGATAATAAAGATGGATGAAAGGTTTCGTGCAACGCAAACGTGGTAAAAGTGTAGAAGTTTGTACCAGTGGAGACATCGCTAAGTAAGATACACTGGGAGGAGGAACTACAGTTTTTGTGCAAGACACAGAACAGATCTTTCAGGGCTGCCTGGAGGAGGTAACAAGCATGCAGACAACAGAAAATCAGGTTGATACACTTGGGTATCCAACAGGCATTCAACAGCTCTTTAACATAGGCTTTCAAGAAAAAAAGTAGAAGAAAAAAGGTGCTCACATAGATAAATAACTGTGAAACAGAGCAAAAGGACAAAGAAGGGAGGCCCGTGGAGGAGTCTCTCTGATCCATGCAGTGGCTGCTCTGTGTGATCTGATAAAAAACCGCGAGTATTTACATGCCAAAGTCTATCAGTAACATTAAGGTACAAAGACCAAACAATAAAGAGCTGCAAGAAAAATCTCACCATACTGAGCAACTAGGAGAGGATACAGCAGAGGAAATTCACTGTTCTGAGCATAAAGTGGTTCCCTACAATTCACACAGTGAGCTGTGAGCTGATCACGTCCACTTAAGGAGTGGACCACAGTGTTAAAATAGCTCTGTGAAAGCATGACCTCAATGGAATTTAGAATAGCAGCCAAAGCAAGGTAATGTTCCGAGTAATTATGAAAGGAACACAACTCTGCTGCTACATACACTCGACTGGGCACTACCACTGCGAATTGTGCGTGAAGTTCCAGTTTGCAATTCAAAAGAAAATGTAAAAACCAGAAAAAGGTTCACAGTAAATAAACAGGATCAGAAGTATACAGCTGTCTTCATATAAGGAATGATTAAATAGAATAGGAATAGAATAGAAAAGCCCAGAAAGCGGAGGGGAATATGACAATTCTGAAAGAGGAGGTAAACAGGTGACATTCATTCATCAGCTTTTTCAACAGAAGAATTAGGATGAACCTCATAAAATAAGAGCCAACAGATGAAACAAACTATCAAAGGCTCAAATTAAAAGAAATTCCTTGCAAACCCCACCAAAACAAAACAAACAAAAAGAAAGGGAAGATTTTTAGGCACACATCTTAACGTGTGGAACTTCTTGCCAGAGGTTACAGTTCACGGTCACAGCTTCTGACACATATTTAAGATCCATGGAAGAAAAAAACCCCAACAAATGAAAAAAAGCTCCACTACCCCCAAATCATTTGAAGCAAGTAAAGAAACCACCGCCTGCTCGAGGGGTCTGTGGTGGGAAGCACAGAACAGAACAGATACTGGGAGAACATTCATGGAAAGTACGATTAAATCCTCTGCCTTTTCTCATCCTCTCCCCCAGACACCTCTGTTGGTCACTGGCTATCCAATGCTGTTAGAAGAAGACTGAGAGTACCCCCAAAGCTGTCAGCCAGGAGATGGGCACCCACTTACAGTCAGGCACATCGTGCTCCAACCTCGGAACTACAGCGTGCTCCAAGCAGATCCAAGTTGCTTTGCTTCATCCCTGCTGCCCACTGGCTCCTCTCGGAACCTTTTCCCTCCCTAAGCCCCAGAGCTCCAACCAGTAAGTTCTTCTACCAGAAAGGATGCTACCTGCTATCAAGTACCACAAAAAAAATGGGACGTGAGGCGAGACAGTGACCTGTTGGTTGAAAAATGGTGCACTACAAATACGCTTGACACAGGACCTTTCATTGGTTGAGACAGTCACAGCTCACTATTGATTTAACTAATGGAACCCTGGGGCATAGGTAAGAATTAAACAAGTACAGGGGTGAAAACATTAACTTTTGTCAAATGTTCTGATAAACTCTGCATTCAGATTCTCTCAGTCTTCAGATGCACCTCAAAATGCATTACTTAAGGAGCAGGTGCCGTATGAAGACATAACTGCTGTTCTAATACTTACTTTTTCTTTGTCCCCCAACAATACACGATTTTTGGAGGTCCACACAACGCATTTCCATGCAGTTTTCTAGCAATCCACTGTGTCCACAGGTACAAATCTTGTAACAGCCAACATCACCAGCTGAGGATGGAACCTGAATAAGCGTACCCTGACGGACGATAAAATCCGAGGCTTCTCCCAGTTTGCAACCTATACACAAGGAGAAATTTTAGCTCATAGTTAGTAAATACTTTGACGAGTGCCACTGCAAAAAGTAGAACTTGTGAAGAAGGTAAGGTGTTCTTAAAGCAGCCTGGCTCTCACCCTTCAGATGAATCCACTCACTTCACAGGGGCAAGAAGTGATAGAAATAGAAGATACCTGCTTTGAATGATGTTCCTAAGTACCTGCGGAACTGTCCCTTTAGAGAAAAAGGCCGGTAATTCCAAAATTCACAAGTAGTTTCATTTTCCACGGTTCTGCAGGAGTATGAAACGTACGTGATGTGACAAATACCACACACGCTTCACTCTCTCCAACACAGGATCTGAATTAAAGGGTCTCACAAGCAAAGCCCAGTCATTTCCCTTCTCTTACATATTTTATTGTGTCTTCCTTCCCTACTTGTACCCCTTATGTGGACACTGAAGGACTCTTGCAGGTAGAGGAGAAAGGGAGAAAAAGCAGGAAAACTGGACTTGAAAATGAAGAGGAAAAGAAGAAAAATGGTTTTAAAAATTGCATGGAAAAAGAAAAGCAGATGAAAATTACGCCATGAACCGCAACAAATCCCCTGATACTCTGAATTCAAACATAAAAGACACCTTCCAACCTTTACAGGATGTGAACTGTCTCTTCAAGTGCTCTAAGTGAGCTTGTTTTCAGATCACTCTGAATGGCTTTTGCAGCAAATGAAGGCACTACAAACTCTACAGTAATAATGCTCAGCTTTAAAAAAAAAAATAGTATTTTGTGAGGGTCATATCAACATAACCAAAACAATGTCCATAATCTCAAAGGTGGGGTAAATAAATTATGTGCCATTTCACCTCCTCCCCAAGCCCTAAACCTGGCCACTCTGAATACAGTGAGGTAGCAATAGGGAAGCTCTCAAGTAAAAGTTTAGGTGTTAATTTATTCCGACTAAAACTACTTACCCATGAGCTGCTGGAGAGGTTCTGAGAAGCTGACCTGCCCTATGAAGATGGATTTGGGACAATTCGACTGGACCATCTTGAACTTTAATAAACACCGTAATTACTGCCGATGCAAATGTACACTCCAGGGCACCCTGCATTTGGTCAGATTCTCAGAGCTCTCAACATCTCCTCCCAAGACGGACAGCCTGATTTTCAGTCATTTCAAGGCAAGGCATAATGCCCATTGATTGCACCAGTAAGGAAAGTAAGGTGGCTACGGCTAATACTGTACGGAAATACGGGGCAGTACACGTCACGGTGCTTGCAGAAGCAGTGAGCTGCACTCCATTTGCAGTATTGCATGCTTGTAATTTTAAATGGCAGGCAGGCTCCTTAGAGACCACGCACGGCCCTTTATTTCTTCTGAAGCAAAGTAAGCAATGTATCCTCTACGATGTTTCAGTGGACCATAAAAATACAAACATACCAAGGAATGAAAATAGCTAGAAGGCAAGCTACGGCTTTTGAAAACACAAGATAATTTGATAGTAGTTCTTCTGGAGTATCAGCAATTCACTTTAAAAAACTTTCAACACAATTTCAGCGACATATATTGATCAGCAAAATGCAGGTAAACAGAAGTCCAAACACCCTTACCTGGCACACACAAATAGGGAAGACACAGTTCTCCAGACTGACATCCTTTTCTATTTACTTCACACAACTGATTAGCTGTGCATGGATTTGGATTACACGGATGCGTAACATCTTCTACGATGTTACCTAAAGAACTTGGGCCTGAAAACAGAATATACAGCACCTCTATTGATTTCAGTGAGGGTTCTTTTTCTTCAGTAAAGCATGGCATTTCTTACATTCAGTAACATCAGAGTTTTGACCATTCTGTGAAGTATTTTTCATTTTTTTAACTATACTTGTAGAAATGACAAGGTCATTAACTTGTTTCAAAAGCTTAGTCCTCCGTCCTGGAAATAATGACCCAGACGGTTCTTCACAAGCAAAATCCATTTCCTCTATCTTTTTTATCCCAAATCATTTATATGGCAAACAACTGGCAGGTTAATGAAGAGAAGTCCCATAGCTGATGATTAACACACTGGAGGTTTAAAGTAAACCCGACGTTTAACCAAGTTTTCCATCACTGATAAACTTTTGTTTCTGATTTCCCTTTAACTCACTAGTAGTGTTCTCCTGTAACAAGACTAAGGAAAGGGAAGACAACATGGAAAAGCAGTGGCTAAATGGGAAGAACCACCCAAAGTTTCAATACATTGTCTGGGAACAGTTTATTTGCTGAGGCATGCTTTCAGCTGCAGCTCTTATTAACCAGAATTTTACTATTTTCAAAGCCCCTGGGATTCTGAAAAAGAAATATCAAAATTTAATTTGGAAGAAGAACAAAACCAGATCAATCCTATAAAGCTAAAAAGGTCCAAATCCTGTGCAGAGATAAAAATGCAGTAAGAAGGAGTAATAGGGTAGAGCAGATTGAAAATAATGTAAAAAGGTGCATTTAAATGAAATCTAGAACCAAGCAAAATTTTACTAATGCAATTGTGCAAAGGGATAAGACATGTTAGAGGAAAACAGAATCACAAAAACTTAATTCTTCCACACACCTACCTACTGCCCCACGGGTCAATTTGGTTTTCGGTAGTTCTAATCGCACAGTTAAAGAACAGAGTTTATGCATCAGGCAAAAGTGTAACTTTGTCTGTGAAGAAGCTCTGCTCTAAATCATGCTACTGTTTAAGTGACGTTTATTTGGGATCAGTCCTCCCCAGGCACGATCCACCTTTTGTCCTCTAAATAAACAGTGCTACTGATTTTATTATTCCAGCACTTTTTTGTCATGCGAGGTGACTTCTTGAAGAAGTGTTTTCTTGAAGTCAGATTCAGTAGTCTATTTTCACGTAGGTGAAAATCATTGAAATGCAGCAAGTCAGATTATTAGGCACTATGGATTAGTGTCCATGCACTGCATATAGGAAGTCCCCCAAAGAGAAATGCGGTGGGTTAGCTTTGGCCAACAGCCAAACTCCCACCCAGTGTGTCCTCCCTCCAAAAATCGGATGGGGGTAGAAAATAGGTGGAACAGGAACAGGAAAACCCATGAGCTGACGTGTCATAAAGACAGGGAGATTGTGTAAAATTGTGGGCAACACTGACTTGGCTTGGGAAAAACTAACTATATTGCCAATTAAAATAAATATCCAATTACAGATTCAGATAATAGGAACAAAAAGAGAAACAGTAAAGCAACCTCCTTCTTCCTCTGATTCCTAGGCTCACCTTGACTCCTTCACTCCAGCCTTCTCTGCCCTGCCCCAAGTGATGCAGCGGGGATTAAGAAGGGCATGATGATGGTGACTGTGGTCAGTATGCAGCAGTTTCTCTATGCCACTCATTCCTCCTCACACCTCTGCTCCAGCACAGGCTCTCCATGGGCTGCAGCTTCCTTCAGGATACACCCACCTGCTGTGGCACGGCGTCCTCCACGGGCTGCCCTCCCTTCCTCCTGCTCCTCTGACCTCAGTGCTACCTCCGGTGTTTCTCCCTCTTCCTCTCCCCTTCTCCTCAGTCTGTCTGGCACTTTTTGCCCTTTCTTAAAGGTGTCTTCACAGAGGCACCACAAACATTGCTCAGTGGCTCAGTTTTGGCCTGCAGTGGGCCCATGGCACAGGGCAGTTCCTGACATCTTCCCCTACAGCCCCTGAAGCCTCCACCGTTACCAAAACAACATTGCCACAACCACCCAATATAAGAAGGAAAAAAAAAATCAGCTATGGCAATTTGAACCCCCCTGTTTTCTCTAATATGATAAATAAAATGTCTCCAATTTTCTTGAAGAGAAATAAGGCAAAATATCAAAAGCAATGACAAGCATTCAAAGGCTCTTGGTTTCTAGTTTTGCTTCCACAGGTATGTTGATACTTACTCAGGTATGTATCCAGTGGGATACAGTTCTCCAGGTCATCTGTTGGAGATAAGAGCTCACAAATACTTTCAGCTGAGTGGCCTTCAGGGAATTTATTATGATCTCCACATTTCTTCAGTATTTCCACACAATCTGATCTTCAGATTAAATAAAGAAACAGAACTTCATGAACAGTACTCGAAGACAAAAAGGTCTTGTATGAAAAAGACTTCTTTCCACATTCTTCCTGCCCCAAATCCACAGCTTTTTCCTTCTGCCTCACAACAAGAGCATTTATATATCTCACTGTGTATGCATGTGCTACATTCTACATGCAGAGGGAGGAATGAATTGACACAGACAGGAACTAGTGATGACACTGCTCTACTTTGGGCTTGGTGATCTTTATTTTCTATGGCAACAAATGTACCTATCTTTCAAGACCAAGCACTTCCTTAATTTACTGATGTCTAGTATGGGTTGAACTCTATCTCCCTACCTGTACTATTTTAATTGGTAACTTTTCTATCCGATCACCTACTTTGAACAACTTCATTTTTTTCAGACCTTCCTATCAACTGAAAATCACCAATAGGTCCCAAAACCAAAAAAAGAAAAAAAAAAAGAAAAAAAAAAAAAAGAAAAGAAAAAAAAAGAAAAAAAAAGGAAAAAAAAGGGTTTATAGGCAACAGAGAAAACCAAAAACCAACCCCAACAATAAATCATCTTTGCAATGGAAGCATCCATCTCATTAACAGGCAAGCATCTTCCATTTACAGTGAAGGAGATTCAATGGGAACTACACAAGCCCATATTCCTTCCTTTTTTGCCTTGCCATGCTTTCCTAAATAAGCCAAACAGTCCTACAGCAGCTTTTTAGTTCTCATTAAAATCCTTAGCAGCCCCTCTAAACTGTTCCCCCCCTCCCAGTACTTACTTGCAGATGATACTTCCTCTAGATTTGCTGTGACAAGGTTTAATCTGCAGCGAGCAGGCAATTGCCTTCCACATTTCTGGTTGGCATTTTTTAATATCAAGCACGGGAATATTTATAAATGGCATCTTAATGCTCCCTTTTTCCCATAGCTTCATGTCATTCATGGCTCCCTGGTCTGACTGAGTATTGCAGCTCCTAAAAAGCTCTGTTGGTCTTAAAAGAAGAAGTTAAGCTATGGCATCTATACAAGAGAAAGAAACCACTGCACATTTTGCCTTTCACCATATGGATTCTACAACCTTGATACGGCTTGGGTTTTTTTCTGATAGAAGAGCCATTAATCCCTTCCACAGTTGCACAAGATCAAAACCAGTCTGAATTCTGTCTTTAGTAAGACTCAAGGCTGAAACTCCCTTCTCACCTCTTAGATCCAAAAATCACTTAAATCTTTCTTACTTGGGGAAAGTTGACCTAAGAGCAAATGCCTCAGATGTCCTGAGTATCCGTGCGAACGTTGCCTGGTCAATCGCTAATGCGAGCTCATTTACCATTTACATTTGCTCGGGCTCCACCTATCCCATGTGACTCTACTACTCGTCTAAGACCCAGGCCAGCGCAGACTATTTCCAAGAAAGGCCAGCTAACATTTTAAATGGTTGGGTTTTGTTTAAAGTCAGAGTACTTAATTTGTAACCTCGTAGTTACTAATTCAGACACCACATTTAAATCATACATATTGCCCTACGGAGAGTGTAAATCCACAGAAGTATCCCTGAAAGAAAAGGAATTTTAATAAAGAGCAGCATGGAAATTTAACAAGCATTTTAACCTTATTTATAATACACAACATTCCGGTCACCACGGCTTCCTTGTCTATACAGTTAGAGGAACATGCTACTAATGCATGATGACATTTGACAAGTTCATGGGTTAGCTTGTATTCTTTTAAGTTTTCTTACGTGTGTTGTTAAATACATTTCCAAAAGTTTATTCTAAAGAAAAACTATTTATTTTTAAATTTTCTAGAAAAATATTTGAAGAAAGACAGCTACATACAATCTCAAAATAAGCCTGAAAAACATTCATTTCTTTTAAAATAAAGCACAGGAATTCCTTTATAAGATATTCAGTGTCTCTCTCCTACCTGTTATTAAAATTAGTGCAGTAAGTAAGATTTCTACAGCCCAGCTGACAAGGTTCTCGTACATCTGCTAAACAGGTCAACATGGAAACTTCAACTGCATTATACTCACAAAAACGATCAAATTCTTGCCAGCTCTGTGAATTGCCCCAGCTCGTGCTATAAAGTTTAGTGCAGAGCTCTCTAGGGGAAGAAGAGAAAAAAAAAATCAAAAAAATCAAAATCAAATCAAAGAAAATAAACAGCAGCAGTTCAGATACAGCAGAGCTGATGACAACAGCCTACACTCACTGTAGAAGTCTGCAAGAGTACCCAAATGTTGTGCTCAGAGCAAATAATCCCACTTCGCTGTTTTCTGAGTGTTCCAGTTTTGCTTCAGAGCGCTAGCAAACCCTGAAGCTAGAACATCAAACTCTAATATCCAATAAAAGCCTAACAGCTGGAAACCTGAAATGACTTTGAGGTGATGAGCCCAGCCAATTTTACCTGCAATAAATCTAGGTTGACAGGATAATGAACAACTTCTAATCCCACCCTTCAATTTCAAATCACACCTTCTCCTCCTACAGAAATAATTGGCAAGTAAAGTCTATTTCTTCTTTTGCCCTGCTTGCTTGCACCAGGTGTATGCTTTGCTGCTTCTGCTGAAGATGTCTCCTGGTGTCAGCAATACCCAAGGCCAATCTGGTCACAGCAATACGCTACAAACTACAGCTGTTCCCACCCAGCTGAGGGTACGGAGGCTCACTGTACTGTCACATGTGATCATAGAATTACTGAACGGCAGGGGCTGGAAGGGACCTCTGGAGATCAGCGAGTCCAACCCCACTGCCACAGCAGGGTCACCCAGGGCAGCCCACACAGCAACAGATCCAGGGGGGGTTGAAAGTCTCCAGAGCAGGAGACTCCGCAACCTCTTTGGGCAGCCTGTTCCAGGCTCTGTCCCTCTCACAGCAAAGAAGTTTCTCCTCACGTTCAGGTGGAACTTCCTCTGTTCCAGTTTGTGACTATCCCCTCATCAATGGACACCACTGACAAGAGCCTGGCCCCTTCTCCTTGACCCCTTCTACCCTGCAGATATCTGTAACCATTCATCAGATCCCCTCTCAGGCTGCTCTTCTCCAGGCTAAACAGCCCCAGGGCTCTCAGCCTTTCCTCAGCAGAGAGATGTTCCAGTCCCTTCAGCATCCTCGGAGCCTCTGCTGGACTCTCTCTGGTATTTCCCTGTCCCTCTTGAACTGGGGAGCCCAGAACTGGACACAACACTCCAGATGTGGTCTCACCAGGGCAGAGTAGAGGGGGATCTCGACTCCATAGAGTGGGATCCATTTTTTGAACTCATTTTGAAAGCGAGCAGCTTAAAGATAGTGTATCAACTGCCCTGTGCCACAAAGTTCTAAGGAATAACGTAACTCTAGGGCTCTGCTAGTGTAAGATCCTGCTGTGTTCAGGACCTGTGGTTTTTTACTGGAAACTTTAATACAGAAGGAAGCAACAGCTCAAAAACCAATGTTTGCAACTTACTTTGACATACCGACGCATTTAAAATGTAAGAATGTTCTGTATAATGGGTAACAGATAAAAATGCTCCGCTTACAGTTACTTCCGAGCATACCATTATTTGCTGAAAAATCCTTTTTTGATGTTTCATGTCAGAATAGAAAGTTACATTCTTTAATTAGGAAATAACCTATTTTTCATTGACTAAAATCCAAATAGCATCTCAAAAGGAATACTGCTAAGGTTTTAACATGCAGCAAGCAGGTACTTCAGAGTCTGGGCAGTTCACTGTCTCCTTCAGCATCTGGTGAATGCCTCCTCATCTTGTTGCAATACCGGCTGTTGTGAAACTTGTACCTTACTTGTGGTGAGTAACTTAGGGTGTCTGTTAGAGTAAGTCAGTGCTAAACGTGAGAAAACTGTGATTCCTCTCATAGAACAGCATTTTTTGAGCTGTAGTAGAAGTGTTGGACAGAATGGGACACCCATCTGATGATCTAAACTGGTGTTTTTCCTAAGAATTCATGGAACTCTGATGTACGTTGCGAGATTTGGGCAAAGGCCTGACAGGAGACAAATTCTGAAGCATTTTCACAGTTGGAGATGAGAGTGGAGAGATACTGACCTACATGTGGAAGAATTTGCTTTCGAACAGCAATGGAGCTTAGCTCCATCGAGGCCTGTTGAAGGTGGAGGGTGCACAGTGACTCCTGGGTGAACAGACCTTGAACTCTCAAGAAAACACTGCCAGAGTGGATCCTGCGGGAGAGGCATTGTTTTACAGCCTTCTATAAGTCCATCAACAATTTCAAGCTCTGTTTTCATCGACATCAGAATTCGTTTACAAGCCGTCTGACACGCATAGTCTTCTGCTCTATCACAGCAATACAAACCTGTTAAAGGATGAAAAACAGGTAAAGATCAAGCATGCAACAACAACCAAGACACATGACGTAACAGCCCTCAGAGAAAAGGTGCTGTAAGGAGACTTCCCACCACTCAAATAATCTCAATTATTCCTTCTTTTATATGGAAATAGAATCAACTCTGGAAAAAACCCCCACACCAATATCTAGAATTAAAAATGTAAGTAAAAATCAATCATGCCCCTATGAAATAAAAGCTATAATTATATATATTAACTACAATTATAGCATGTAAATACATTAAACCAATTTATACGACAATGAAATTGATATAAAAAGTGCATACGATCCTCAAATATTCAAAATACTTCCAGTAAAGAAGGATTTTTTTCTACTTACTATCTGTAGGATTCCTCATTGGATATGACTGCGTATAGTTGTTCACACAGTGTATAAGCTGAGGGCTGATGGATGCGCAGTAATTTTCGACCGCTTTAATTTGTGAGGGACCAGGAGAAGAGTCTGTCCGAAAAATTGCTTGACAATATTCCCGACAGTTTGTGTGATGGCCTGCGTAACTGCAACAGACTGACCCCACTGGGGGAAAACAAACAAACAAACAACAGAAAACCGATGGGTTCCTACCCAGAGAAATGAAGAAAGGAGCATTTCTGCTCATGGTCTTACTGTGGAAAAAAGAGGGAAGGAATTCTTCTATGCTCTATTAAAATAATCTCCGTCTACAGAACGGCTGGGAATGTCTGTAACCAGCCAAATTGCATTTGCTTGTTTGGCTGGAGAAGTAAGTCCCTAGAGCCATCCTGAGCATAAGTTCAAGGCACCAGCAAGCGAGCTGAATTTTATCTTCAGCTATTTTGTTCTTGTTTATGGTAATAGACTTGTCCTATAATAATCAGACAAGTATTAATAGTAAATAAATAAAGGTGAGAGTAGCATCCTATAAAAAATGTCATTCATGCACTATGGTTCACCCACTTCTGATACGTTATTAAATACACACTTCTTGAGAAATACTTCTCCTAGAATGAATTCTGAGGCACTCATTACACAGACAGACACCAGGCAACAAAAAACCTCTGCACGGTGCAAGATTTCATCTATGCATTAAATTCTGTTACTTAACACTCACCAAATGAACAAAGCAGGAAAAAAATTAGCTTCTAAGAAATCATCAAAATAGGGCAGAAAACCCAAATACAGATACAAAAAATAAAATATTATATAAATAATATGAACAGCCTGATCCCCTTATCACTCGGCAAGAAAAATGATGCACGTGGTTTGTCCTATGGAACTGCATCCACGTGATCTGTATATATGGACGACCACAGAATGTCTGACATTTTATAGAAAAAATGATGGAATGATAGAAAAGCAAAAAGGACAAACTATTGATCACATACTTACTTTCATTTCTGTTAATACAACTAAAGAGAGCATTCTGAAATCAAAACAAAAACAGCGTTACAAGCTAGAAAACTCCAAATGGATATTTAAGCTTTCAAGTAATTTCTTATACTGAGCCGATAAATCTTTGTTGTTATTTGTTCCAATTAGATGAGATTAAATCAAAACCACTGCACAAGAACACCAAAAGCAGGAAATTAAAAGGCTGAGTTCTGTGTGCACTCCTAATAAAAGAGATAAATATTCAAGCAAGTAATAGAAAGACTGTCCTGGACTAACTTAGGAACAGCATGCTCGAAGAGGATGTTCACAATGTTCTGGTTGTTTGGGTTTTGTTTGTTTTAAATATAGAGAGCACTGTGAC
>JAAGNO010008370.1:71900-99849 GCA_033439905.1 Ceryle rudis | reverse complement strand
AAAGCATTAATTGTCTAAAACTAGTGTTGTCTTTTTATACACCTAGGATGCTGGCGATTTTATTTTGGTTTTTCCCCGATTTCTGCCCTAGGTTATGAGAGCTTCCCCTGTGCTCATGTTTTCTTTACTTCGTACAGCTGGCTGACAAAGCACATGCTCTCCCTTATGAGAAATATTCCTGTTAAAATGTGGTCTTGGGCCATGTTGGAAGGAGATGTTTCATCCTTCCTTTTATAATTTGAAATTGTTTTGCGAACAGAAAATTTTAAGGATGTTTCATTTTTGAAACCTTTCTGTAAGAAAATGTGTTGCCTGTGTTCTGAGAGGGGTTCAGTGACACCAACAACATCGATTCCAGCTCGCAGCTGCCTGAGATCCCAAGTCCTTGGCTCTGGGCATATCTAAGGCTGCCAAAGAGCTTTAACTTCCCAGTGAAATGAGAAGCCCTCCCTGTCTCAGCTCCCAAGAAGGGGCTGTGGGAGCAGAGTCCCAGGCTTGGGGCAATCCACAAGGCTTTCAGGCAGGCTTGGATTATGCAGTAATTCATCAAACCCTGCATGATTCACAACTCGGTGAGCAAGTCTGAGGACATATTAATGTTTTAAATTAAATTTTGCTTCTGACAGGATCTCCTCCCCACTTCCCCATTGCAGAGCCTCCCACAAGCCAACTCGGCCACCCAGGGAGATTTCTGAATCTGCAATGTCTGGTTGTGGGGTACCACCCCCTGAGGCAGCTGAATCCCATCCATCTGCTGTCCTCGAGCCCAGAATTTGCCCCACAAATTGCGTTTTTCTTAAGCACACCCCATCCTAGGCAGTTACCATGGTAACCCAGGGACAGACTGTCAGATGCCGATCCTGCTACAGCTCCGCTTCTGTCAAAATACAGCTAAATTACTAACAGACTAATAAGCGTAAATGGAGGATATGTTTTATGGTCTTTATCCTAAAATCTAGTGACTAAAGATTTCAAGTCGTACCTGCACAAACCAATCACATTCCCGTATCAATCACGAGCAATTACATTTTTCTAACAGCCTTTTTTTATGTGTATTGTATTTAGAGCCCTAGTAGCACTCAGTTTTGTTATGACACAGATTAGCAAGCAGCACATCTGTGCAGCAGCAATGCCAGTAGAGGTTTACCAAGAAACACACTCGCCCCTTTGCTCAAGAGAATTCAAAGTTGCCAAGGTAAAGGAGAGTCATTAATGATTTTGAGTCACCTGTTTTTTAAAGGTGTAAAAGGGGCTGGTGGAAGAGGACTCGCCTCAGAAATCTTAAACAGGCTGAATTCTGGTTTTATTACTAGGCTGTGAGGGGTTGATAAGCAATTTGTTTCCTCCTCTGTGCCCAATTTCTCCATCTGTTGAGAGGGAATTCTGATATTAGTGTCTCTCTTTGTGAAGTGGATCTAACAGCATTTTAAAACAAAGTCATATAAAAAGTAAGTATTAACATGAGCACCACATACCTCATCTCTTCACATGATCCCAGAGCACTGTCAGAGGAAAATAACAATGTTTGACTGGGAGCACAATGTGTTGTCTGAGCATCCCCTGTTTGGTCTCTGGTTGCCAGCAAACTTAGTGATATGTTTCAAAACCCTGTTGGCCACAAATTTTGGGCTCCAGTGTCAGAAAGAAATGATTCTCAGCCTCACTCTCCCATCTACTCTTTCTTCATTAGCATATGTTAGTGAATGTCCCATGTTTTCAAACCTGCAGTTTCACTGAGATGCCAGTTACCTCCTCATGGAAAAAGAGGAAAGCCTTTTCTCTTCTAGATATGTAGCACAGTATAGTTTCTTTTCCTGCATAGCTCTCCACCTCAAAAATGCTTTCTTATAGCAGTGTGCTATGGACATCACACAGCAACACAGGAGGCCATATTAATTTGATAATCAGCTTTTAATACAGGATACCTCCTGCCATACTGCGTGCAGGTGACATTGGAGTGGTTTCCTGCAGCTCAGGTCCACTTAAGTCTTTTCTGTAGCATCCCTCTGTTTTTAGACTATCTTTCAGTGAACCAAAAATAACTGCTGCATTTAATATTTTTTCCTTCCTGGGGTCTAATCTGGCTTTTCATTTATCCTCACCTTGCTCTCTTACACCTGTTCTCTGTCTGCTTTTCAGGGAACAAATCATGTTGGGAGGCAGTTAAAACCTGTCTTCTCCTGCATCTCAAGCCCTGCTCTCTGCTTGGCTCCAGACAGTCCAGAGGACCAAGGGTCCAGCCACACCCTGCATATTGGGTTCACTGCCTTAAACTTTCTGAGAGCCTACACCAAATTGCATGACAGCCAGTGAGCCAAGGAGAAAGAGATTGTGAGAATAGGTATGAGAGAAATAATTTCTAAATGAAATGGTGAAGCTCATTCATTTTCTCATTTCTGTATCTTCTTCCCAGCTCTCCTCTATAAGAGCATGTAACAGACCAAATTTAGTCTCCAGACTGCAATCAAATCTATTCACTGCAGTGACATGAAATTTATGTGATGTGAATGAAGCTGAATTTCTGAGCTATCATGGATTTTCAGCATGGTGGGAGAAGTGCACAACTGGCCCCATTAGTGACACCCAGTGAGCTACCAGAGTGGGCACACGTGGTGTGGCTGTGAAGGGCTGAGAGTTACTCCTGCCATGGTGAGGGGGTGTTGCTGGAAGCAGTGACTGTAGCAATCGGTGTGTTTGAAATCTCCCTGCACTGGTACTGGGTCATAGCTCCTGCTAAAGGGAGGGTCACACTCTTCAGTGCACTCGTTGCACAACCCTTATATACAACAAGAGCAGATGCACCCTCTAATTTTTTTAAAGAAAAAAAAAACCCTCACTTGAGAAAAATTGGAGAGAATTGTGAAGTGAATCTTGTATTTTACAAGTCAAATGGTTTTGTCACAGCACCTAACTTTTTTTATTTTTAAAATCTTATTTATTTGAAGATTTACATAAATATTCCTTGCTCTTTATAGTACTGGGTAAAATAAGCACAAATAATTTTAAAGCATAGTATAGTCTCTTTGAAATGCTCATGAAATGAGACAGATAGCAGTCCCAGACACTCTTCCCCCCCATGGACAAAAGTGCTGAATCAGCATCCCATGCCCTCAGAGCTAGCTCCTGACAATCTTTACAGCATTAAGTCAGCACGACTTAAAATGAGAGCACCAACTCATCTTGCACCTACTACTGAATAGCCATCACAATGATGAACAGAAATTCAGTCTAGCTACTTGGAAGGTGTGACATTCAACTCACTATAAAAAGTATCTTGTATTACCTATTATTCCTTTAGATGATTTAACAATTACAGGTTCAATTTTACTGTACGTTGTTTTTAATCAAATTTCTTTAGATGTGCATAGACAGCCAACACAAAAATGAAGAGTAAATACGTAAGAAATGTTATATATAAGATAGATAAGGAACATCAGAGTCTCAATACTAGCGAGTCTTGGTCAGTGATGTATCTATTGCTGGAAACAAGTGAGAAGTGGAGAACAAAAAGGCCAATTAACAATATAATAATTCTAGAACATGCAGCAACTGTACTAAGTAAACAAATAGCCCAGTAATTACTAGAAGACGGGTCTACGATAGCTGGTTTCAAAGGTGCGGAGTGGGGCCAGAACTCTGTCACAGAGCCATGGCATTGCTATAGCGGCACCAAATCAACAAAGTAAGATCGTCTGTACTTGCCAAGGTAAAGGTACATTTATGCTTGTCTCAGAGGCGTGTCAGGGTATCATATGAGAGAGGAGAATGATAAGCACATCTTAGGTTTACACATGAATTCCCCCAACAGTTACCGAATTAGAGGTTCACTTGTATTTGTCATCAGAGCAGCAGGGTCCCAGGAAGGGCTGGGGCATGGCACTGTCCACTGCTATTAAAAATTCACAACAGCAACTCTTAACCGTTTTGGCACAAGCTTCACCACCTGTGTTTGAGAACTTGCTAAAGTAGGGACTGAGTCCTCAGGTTCACTAGGAGACAGGAATTAGAGAACTGAGGTGAAGGCGTGGAGGCTACTGGGGACAAAGCTGCTTAGAAGGATTCTGGGGACTTGCCTTTGGCTTGCCTTGCTGGCTGGACAAAGGCAGTGCCCAGCTAATGAAAAGAGCTTTGCTCCCAATCCCCACAACCATGTCTTCCTGCCTCGCAGCTCTCCTTTCATCACTACTCAACAGACTGAAAATAGTAGCTGTGGGCAGCCAGATTGCATAGGGCTAAGGGTAGGTCAGAAAGAAGAAATATAGGAAATTGGGATGACCCAATGCTCAGACCCTGACAGGAAGGAGAAACAGCTGTTTGAGAACAGCTGCAGATCCCTTGGGATTTGTTTTCTAATTAGTAACAAAGCTCATTAACACATTCTATTTAGAGGGTTTTTCACTTAAGTGACACTTTCCTAAATTAGCAGCCCTCAGTTCTGACTTGGATAGTGAATCCATCAAATTCCATGGATTCCACTAGTGTACAGCCCTCCTCCTGCAAAAAAAAAGGGAAGCATGGTAATATGGTGAGTCACAATCAGGAAAAAAATGAACTTGCTTTAAGAGTAGCATATGACTATTTTTTCCAATCAAAACATCTTGTTGTAATTTTTTTAGTAGTAGTTGGGCTTTTGGACTTCAGTTTGCTCTACCAGCAAAAGGAAATTAATCTAGAGGGGAGCATTGATAGAAAGTTCTTAAAAGGCACTGAGAAGGTAAATGGTACCTTTTCATCAAAAGAACAAAGCAATCGCAAATAATAAAAGGAGCATTTAATATTAAGGAAAATAAATCTCTATTACCCTTAAAAGATAACGCAGACTCAACAGTAGAGAATGTCACCGAGAAGACAAACTGGATGCTTACACAGATAAAGGCATTTGAGCATGTTATAGTTCATGAAAACAGTTTAAAATTGATTTAACCACACATTTCAAAGATTAAATCAATCTCTATTTAGGCAGGGCAGATGACATCACTCATGCTTTCTGTGCCATTTCCCGTACTTCAACTAAGGCTTTTAGACTTGGCCTCTTGTAAGGGGCATGACTGTGGACCAGGAGGAACATGGGCTGTGACCTTACTGATGATAACTGGCACCTCATTTTTCAATAGGGCTCTCAGGTCTGGCCCATGAAACAGCGCAATATGGAGGATCTCCAAGGATTGTTAAAGTACTTTGCAATAGACCTGAGACTCAGAGACTGAACCTGACTCAGCAATGTATTTCTATAAAAAAATGACTTTATATACACAGCCACTCATCTTTCCAAGGTAGCATCTCTGAGCATATTCTCCCATCCCTTACACACAAACACACTTCAGTGACAGCTATTTTGCTTGTGCGAGGACAGTGAAACTTGTATTAATTTACTTCATTTTCTTCCTCAAAAGCATCCTCTGGGATGTTCTGTATGAGCTTGGGACATACACAATAGTCTACTGTAACATTTTTATTTAAGCTATGTTTATCTACTGCTTAGGTAAGAAAATTTCACAATAAAGGTAGGTGATGCAGGATGTTATTAATGACCCTTGTCCTACCTCCACTGGGGGAAGGTATGAAGAACTAGAGCTTAAGCAGAGAGCAGTTTGAATGGCTCAGCATCTTTGTTATTTAAACAAGAGATTGCTTCTTACAGCAACCATTTGCCCAAGCTTTGAGACGTGAAATTATTTACCAGGAATTGTATCAAAGAAGCTGCTTATGATCTTTGCATGGTCTTAAGATATCTCCTCATAGAAGTGAGTTCAATGACATCAGGCTCCTTGCTATAGAGAAGCGCTCTTCCTAGGATGTAAACATTGACAGGAAGCTGTTGTGAGAAAGCTGGAGGACCAGCTTGAGCATAGGTACAATCTTTAGCTTGCAAAGCAGGAAAACAAGGTGGTCCCCATATTCTCACTCGGTCCTACCCATCAAATTTGGGCTGTATGGAAGGGTTTGAATATGTCTTTTACCTGCCAGTTAAATCAGCTGGTCATTTGATGCTTATCAGTAGTATTATGGTCTGTTGCTTGTTGGTCTTTTCCTTCCATTGGATTACTTGAAAGGAAGGATGATGGTCTCCAGCATCGCATCACTACTGTCATGAAGTACACGTGCCCAGAATTTCATTTCTGCACACAGGCCGTGTCCTTCCACAAATGCAGCACGAGTGGTGGCACTAGAGGGAGCTCCCGCAGCATCACCCTCCTCAAAGACCCCAATCTGAAATCAGACCCAAACCACAAGATTTGCTTCTAAAATTGTTAGGTTTTGGATTGTGGCTTGATTTATTATTTATTAACTTCTACACATTTCATTTTCAATTTTGGTTTTACTGCTACAAACTCTAGAATTAACAGCATCCCTCCTGCTCCTGCCAACAGCTCCTATTACTGCGTCGTTTTAGGAATGAAGACGTAGCCCATTACCTAAATGTTTCTGAAAAAAAACCCAACCCCAACACTATCAGTGTCTTAGTTTTATAAGAACTGTTTGAAAAGCTTCATTGAAATCTGAAAAAAAAAAAAAATTCTAAATATTAAACTTTTGTCCTTATTAAGATTCAAGCCTCCTTTTAATCAGTAAACCCACAGTGAAGCATCTGGAATGAAAGTTAATATTTAGCCTTTGAATAAATAAGACACCTTTTGGGAATAATATGCTTATTCGGAAACTGAAAAAAAGACATTTACAAGATTGTTGCTTTTGTTTTATATCGTCAGCTCTTTGCTATGACTAAAGCAAAAATGGCAAAAGCAGATTTTTTTTTAGAAAGACAGACATCCACAGTGATGATTTATAAAACCTCTCTCATGAAGACAAAGAGCATCTTCTCCATATACTTACTTGAGAAAGAATTTGTTTTCAAAAGGCAAAAGTTAAAAAACTCTAAATAAAAAGAATCAGGCTTCTGTAGAAACACCAGGACCATTCTATTTGGAAGCAAACATCTCACATGTCATTTACAGAGGACCTAACAACTGCATCAAACATTGCGTTGCTGTATTTCGTTCACAGAACCACTAGGACTCCTAGATGTGGAAGACCTCCACCATTGCAACAGATGCCACACAAATTGGAAACACAGCTTTATTCCTCTTCCTGCTAACAGCTAAAATACAGCAGGCAGCCTTACTTACATAGACATCAAGTACATTAGATGTATTTACTACATAGTTCTTTAGAATCTAATGAGATGAGTACTGCTCTGATAGAAAACTTCAAGGGTAATTTACATGGGATCATAAAAAAATATTGCTTTGTGAAGTTCTATGAGCAGCAAGGTTTGAACAGTTCTAAACCACTGTGTTCCCCTCTCCCCAAAATCATAAAATACTCTTCCATTTCTTACTGGTCTGAAAACATTTGCCCAAAATGATATGTCATGAGGCAAAACTAACGTTTTGATCCCTTGTCTTAGTGTCACCAGAAAAGACAAATATCCCTATCAGCCATTATTTAGAATCCATACCTTAAAAAACCAATCAAATAGCCAGCTTACCTTCACTTCTTTCACTCTCCCTTGTTTATAGTGGACACATCCTCAAATGCTTACCAGATTTCAATCCTCTGTTGCACTGATCTCCTCTGAGTGTGAAGTTTGCCACAAGCTCCAGTGTTCCAATACCTTCATTTTTCTCAGCACCCTCTGCCTCCAAAACCTTCTCTCCCACAGTTATTTTCTTGTTTTCTAAATTCACTTCACTGGAACACTTTCAGAGCTTCTATACTTTGCTCTTCCTATGTAATTTCCTATTTTCTCCTTTAAAAAGAAAAACACGACAAACACCCACCCTGTCCGCATCTCCTCATGTGTCTCTCCCCACACATTTTTCTTCCCTTGCCCCAGTGCCTCCACTATTACTGCCAGCTGAGTTGCACATAATTCCCATTTCTCTTCCCTCACAAATCTCTCATCTCCTCAAATAGTCTTAGTTTTCCCATCTCCCTCTATCTCTGTGATTTATATCCCTTCCCCAAGTCCTTTCAGCCTGCCTGCATCACGAAGCAGGATATCAGAATGTGGTGACAGTGTTATTTAGATTTTGGTGTGGGGAATTCTTTTTGATGATGTAAGCAAAGTATGTGAAGATCATGTGATGAATGTATATTTTAGTGACAGTGGTAATGAAGCCTCCAGTACCCTCATCCATCTGATTTCGAATTCTTCCTGGCATTCTGTAATTTCCGATGGAGCATCTCAGCATCTGCCATCCTTTGCAAGTACCACCTTTGAGTGAAAGCCACTCTTTTCACAGCTCTGTTTTCCTTCCTTCACTTCCTCTTCCCCACTGCCATCCAAAAATGTATGGAGGAAGGGTAGAGCCTGTTACATGGGCAGAACAGCCCTCTGTCCCAAATAATTACTCCTAGGAAGTAACGCACAGGAATTTTCAAATTCATGCTCCTTTGTACTACATTTGCTCTTTTCTGAATCCAGTGGAAATTAAGATATATCTGCAGTTGTTGCAAAGAAGACATACTCACAGATCTATTAGTGAAACACAACCACTTCATCAGCACTACAGATTGAATCATGGAGGATGGGAAGTGCCGCTATAATATGATTGATGGAGACACAATTTTGCACACGTATGCGCGGGTTACACCCATGGAAGTGCAAGAACCAAGAGGCACGAGGTCTCAAAGTCACAGAGAATCCCAGTGCTCACTGTAAGAAGTAATTGTATTTGTCACTTCACAAACATTTTAAGAATGAATGCAGATGAAGGCACTAATGGGTTTATAGTCACAAGGTGAAAAACCAACGGTTGCACAAAGAGAAAACACAAAACTACTTAAAACAACCAAATCTTTTAATTAGAAAGCAACAAACATGCAAACAGCAGGTATAGAAATTTATTTGAACCAACGTTTTTACTATAATGAAAGTTACTTTAAAACATTGATCCAAGCTCCCACATTTGCAAGTTAAGGAAAATATTGCACTTTGCATCTTCTAGCACCCCTCATACATGGCAAAACATTTTAAAAACATTTTTGCTTATTTTACTTGCACACTCTCCCAAAGTCATGCACACAGTCATTCAAAAACAAAAGGTTAGGTTATCCAAAAGCAATACCTTAGAATTGCACTAAAGCTCTGTAAGGAAAAATATAATTAATGTCTTATACAAATTCCATTAATGTCTAGGTGCTTGCACACAATTGCCAGTTACTCTTCATCTTCATTTTCATTTTCCTGACCAGATCCTTCTGATCTGTCACCTTCCAATCGGTCTGTAAGACACAAATTTAGCAAAGAGAAATTCTACAGTTTTCAGGTTTGGGTAAATATTTATAATGTACTATCTGGGTTATTACACAACACACTGGCTGTGGTTTATATGGTAAAAGACAATCTCTGACAGCAGAGATTGGGTAGAAATGTTACCCCAAGGAAGGACAACAGGAGAAAAGCCCTGAAGGATTTCCAGGCATAAAAATGAAATTTGTGTACAGAAGGAGGAACCTCGTAGCTGCTGACCGTCTGTCAGCACAGGAAAGATTAAAGCAAGCATAGTATCAGAAAGGCATGGTGAATACAAGGGACTGAAACACTGTTCTGGGGAGCTAGAACTAGAATAACTGCAGGTAGAAATTTGTATACTCCAGAAAACTGAGGAATCACTGTCACTATATATGTCAGAAAAAGTACGTTTAGATGTAAATGTTTAGAGAAAGACAAATACAGAAACATGTGAGGGAAAGTGACTGGCTCAGGATTTATCACTCAAACAACATGCACTGTCAGGCTAAGAAATGCTCCAGCCAGCCATGACACAGATTTTTGCTGAAACTATTTTAACTCAAATGTTGGGCAGTTCTTTGAGTATTTTACTCCAAAGAAATTATAACAAATGAAGAAAGACCAAAGCTAGTATATTCAGTTACAGCAGTGGCAACGCATACCTCTGGGCTGGATACAGCAGCACTCTAATTCTCATAGATCACCAGGAGGTGAAAGAGGAGCAGCAGCTACTGCCAAGCAGAGTTTCTTTCCTACCACATTGTTATAAGCCCACTGCTCTGCTCAGCCAGTGCCAGAGTTCCCATACTCAGTATCTACAGTCACTTTCACCTTCAGCTACAGTTCTGTTAGTTTTCTGACCTGTATGTCATACCATCTCAAAACTTCATTTCTTTGCTTCTTGTATGATGTCTCTCAATTCTCCTACATCTTCAGTATCAACCCACTGCAGCCAGGTTCTTCAGCAATAACATCCAGGAACACCAGTTTGCAACAACAATTCTCCATGCAACCCTACATATCACTAGTTTCAGCCCCTAGCAAACTGCCCCTTTGCTGATCGGACATCCTAGTACCTGCTGCCCCAGGAACAGCTGCCAGTAGCCTCATTAACATCTCCCACAGTCCTGGATCTTCACACCCTCCCTTGCCTCTAGACAATTCCAAGCTTACAATGACAGTGAGTCTATCTTACAACTCATTCCAGTCATCCCCAATAGCCTTCCCATCACACAGCTCTCACCTTAAAGATCATTCCTTAGTAAAGAGAGTATTTTTCAACATCTGCATAGTACTACATTACCAATAAGCTATTTCAGGATGGATAGTATGGCAACATCTAGCCACATATTTTGCTCTTTTCTTGCTTTTTGTCTTGAGGGAAAAAAATAACAGCTGCAAAAATGTTGCAAGTCTCACACTAAAGAAGCAATACCTAAGTACATCTATTAAGATACCCTTGAATAACCCTTGAATCTTCTAACCAACCCCAAGTGTGGCCACAGACAGCTGAAGATCGTGATGGTTCCCCAATCCATCTTCTATTTCATAGACCAATGTGATGGACGAACTGTTCAGAAATCCCTTACCTGCTCTTATATGATTCAATGAAGCCAACATTCGTAACATAAAAGAAGCTGGAACAGTAATAGTGTTCCTGGTCTCTTCCAGCATTAATTCATTACGCGTTATAACCTGGAGGTAGGGAAGGGTTAAAAACAACATAAAAAATAAACTTGTACTGCAGCAATATGGGTTTGTAGATAAAATGTTCCTATGCCAAAGGCATTTACAGGTGCCAAATTTACAAGGAAGCAATATCTTAATAATTACTAACAATTGGTGTAACTGCATTTGAAAGTGGTAAGAAAAGTCAGACAATGGACTGCCTAAAGATACCTAATTGTCTGTTTAAAGAATATTCTAGTAAGGTCATCATTCTGTTGTCCACGTGAATGTGAGATGTTAAGATGAGCAACAGAGACGACCTTTTGGAAATGAGATCTTGCACGAAATCAGGAGGACCAACGAGAGAAAGTGCTGTTACATATGGCAACTGTTGCAGAGAACAAAGTTCTAGCACCAGCACTGGCCAAGAACATGGGAAGGAAAAGAGATGAGGTTACCCTGAACTCCTACCTTCATGCTGCTTGAAACCTTTGGAGAAAATCCAAGGAACACAAGCAATTACTCTATCCCAGTTTGGGAACATTCTTCAGCTCCATAATTCTTCCTAAACAGATCTATAGCTTGCCTCTAAATGACTTGAAAGAGTCAGCTCCTACTGTCTTAGTTTCAAGGGAAAAAAAAAATTAAAAATCACTAATGAATACTTTTAGCTCTTTTGTCTTCTTCCTTCCTTCTGGAATTCCTTGCCAATCCTTCTTGCTTTTGCTGTTAAATTCTAATCCCACACTTTAGCTTGTCTCTCAGCTTTTGGACTACTTTCTTTTGTTATCACTAAGCTTGAAAATTTCTTTAGGTAGAGAAAAGTTCTGATCATTATTCAGTTCTTCCTCCCAGATTAGCTGCTGTAAATTGGAAAACAATACATTTCTTTTTCTCTTTTTTGAGACTCCTTCTCAAGCTTGTTCCTCTTGTGAGGAACATATTATTTCAAATGTCTGCACTGGCATTCTCTTAGACAAAACAAAGCACCTCTTTTCTGTCATTCTCACTTGTTTACCAGGCACTTTGCACAGCTGATCACTCCCTAAAAACACTGAACTGAGAAGACATCAGGGTGTCATTTTTAACTCTTTCACCTCCTATTTATCCAGTGTATCATCAGTAACACCCTTTTGACAGCCTGCTTCTGATGCTTTTTCTCTATTCAGAGGCTTGTTTCCATCACCCGATGTCTCTTCCTATCCACTAAGGTCATGCTTCTTCTAATTTTAAATGCTGTTCTACATACTGAACTTTCTCCAGCGTGCTTTTTCCCCCCTAGACTTTCCCTTTTACAGAAAATTCAGTTTAGGTAAAACAGACACTTTCTCAAGCCAAACATAATATAGTGAAAACTATTTTATTTCTATGAACCTCTCCTGTCCTCTATATAGGTATTAAATAAATAAATAGGTAAAATTAGAGACCAAATTACTGTGGTCACATTTTATGAAAGTTCTATTTTTCTATTGAAGAAAAAATAATTGAATAAATTGTTATGATTAAAAAGAGACAAAAGTATCAGTATAATAGTTACTTTTAGCACACATTTATGTTCAGCAGTATTTCTAAACCCCAAAGGCTCCAAAACACATCATAGATTAAAACTATCATACAATATAAAAGGAAGTATCACCTCAGTCTTATTACTGCTAAAATAATGGGAAAAGTTCAAAACTCACAAATTAATGGTTTGGGTTTTTTTCTGGGCAGTGAGGGGGTGGTGGCAGCTAAGGGTTGTAGGTTTCTGTTTATTTTTAAATATTTATAACACTAATACAGAGAAATAATAAAGATGGGCTGTACCCTCTCCTTTGCCCTAGTAAGACCACATTTGGACTACTGTGTCCAGCTCTGGGCTCATCAGTTCAAGAGAGACAGGGAAATACCAAAGAGAATCCAACAGAGAGCTACGAAGATGATGAAGGGACTGAAGCATCTCTCTTATGAGGAAAGGCTGAGAGCCCACGGGCTGTTTAGCCTGGAGAAGACCAAGAGGAGCTCTTATTAATGTTTACAAATATCTGAAGGGTGGGTATCAAGTAGAATGGGTCAGTCTCTTCTCAGTGGTGCCCTGTGATAGGACAAGGGTCAACGGTCACCAGATGGAACACAGGAAGTTCCACCTCACATGAGGAAAAACATCTTTCCTGTGAGGGCGAACACTATTGGAACAGGCTGCCCAGAGAGGGTGTGGAGTCTCCTTCTCTAGAGACTTTCAAAACCTGTCTGGATCTGTTCCTGTGTGGCCTGCCCTAGGTGTTCCTGCTCTGGCAGGGGGGTTGGACTCAGTGGTCTCCAGAGGTCCCTTCCAACCCCTACCATTCTATAATTCTAAGAAAACCAGGCTACTCTATCCCTGCTGCCCAAGAGACTGCACAAAAAACCAAACCAAACCACCCCATAACCAAATTTACCCTAATACCTTACTTACAGAAAAGTATCTAGCATTTCAATAAATTATGTTATGTAAATCACTAAAATATGATTATTCAGCAATCATCTACAATTACCATAGGCCAGGTGCTATATACATTGTTATTGCTTTGAGGATATGAAAACAATTTGTTACATAGCTTTAGAGGCAGCCTTTTATAATTGATCAGGCTTGCAAGGTTTGTTATATTCCATGAACTTCCCAGTTTTCAATCTTAACCTTAACTCCCTCTTATGCCACAGAATATTTAACAGGATTGAGTTTTGCACTCCCTGTTCTTTTGTCTATCACTGCATTTCCTTCAGTTAATTTGTTTAAAGACTATCTTCATTTCTTAATTCCTGCCAGTTTTCCTTCTATACTGAGTGTTCATACTTTTTCCAACTTCTTCACGTACATAACACCAGATGGTAGCGTATGATTTCTAGGAGAGTTAATGAAATAAAAAGTTCCTCTGTGTGCTGCCAATGATATGAAAGTTAGCTATTATAATGGGCAGCCTTTTATTTGTAGCTCATTTGTTGAAGAGTAAATAACTCTTAATTCTACTCAGTTATTTACACTAAAGGCTTTTATAAAACTGGAAGGTGCAACATTACTATGAAAGAGAAGGAAAGGTTCTTACCTCATCTGCAAGTTTTCTGTTAAAAATCTTGGATTCTTCCAATGGCGACCAAATTTTTATATCATAATCAATACCCGAAGAGGCCAAAACTAGAAGTAATAGTAATTCTGAATTAAATGTGCTATGTCTTTACCAGTTATTTATGCATTTAACTGGAGCTGAAGAAAATACTTCACTTGAAGCATTTATTCGCAAAGTCCAGTTCCCATGCTGAATGTACAGCTATGCAATTACTGTCTCCACACAAGATCTAAGCTATTGATTGTATATTTTTTAATATATGTATGAATAAAACACATGCAAAAATCAAGAGCCTCCTTTTTTAAATTAAAAAAAAAATAAAAACAACAAACCACTAGAATATACATAAGATGGGAACAGGAAGTAAGAACAAACTCAACTACTACTACAATGTTCCTGCTGATGGCCTGATAAGTATGTGCAGTAATAACAGTTTTCGGATTTGTAGACCCAGATACAAAGACAGAAGCAAAAGTAACTTCAAACCTATTTTGACATTTAATAATTTCAGGGTATTTCATGTAAAATCATTTGATATTCAAATATAAAGAAGCAATGGATGCTCTTATAACCTCTTGTTAAAATATAGAAATCACAAAAAATTGCAGAACATTCTCTAGATCATTGCACAAAACACCTTTGGGAATAAAAATTGCATAAAAAGATCTCTGTAACTGGAAAACTATGGAAGACTAATGAGGAGGATGACCTTTTCGTTATAGTTTCAGTGTGTGACAGGGAAACAGTTGAGCTCCATTAAGAAATCAGTAAAGCTAAAGGACATTTTGAAAGGTGCTTCCAAAAGAAGTGTCCAACTTAGCCACGCATTCCAAACAAGTACAGGAACACAACTGTTCTCAGTTCAGCACTTAAAAGTTCACAGCTTATCCAATGTAGGGCAGCATTTCACGTTTCCATAAACTGTCCAAAAAAACCCCATCCTCTCCTGGTATTACAATACCCACTTTATTTGTTTATTTATTTACAGCTGACTATTAACTCTACCAGCCATGTAAGCTATGAAAAAAAGAACACAATTATTTTCTTTGCATCAGAAGCTTGCAGAATGGTTCAAATTTTCTGCCTACATGTCAGACAACACATGATTCCTTCTACTACTTTGGTCCATTTTTTCTATAAATAATTTCCCCTAAGCACAAATTAATAGAATTTCCATTAATTTTATCCATTCTTCTAATCTCATAAAGCCAGTGAGACTGAGACACCCATTTCACTCAATTTTTTTTAACAGGGTCAGGTAGAGACCAGATTCCAGTATCAATATCCAAAGTGCTGCTAATATTTCAGTGACCTCATATTTCCCTCATTAGTGTCATGGAAAACTTTTAATGTATTGAGGGGAACAAGAAATGGAGGTTCTTCCTAATATGTCTTAACCTGCTGTAAATACTATGTCACTAACTTTTTCATTCCAAGGCCAAAGGTCATTAGTAAAACACAAAATTAAAAGCAATATTATCTATCTTATATGGGGAAAAAATGAACAATAGTTTGTTAATCACTACAATGCTCTACTGAGCAAAAAATTTAAGACTGAACTTTAAAATGCTTTACTACAGATAACCTGAATATGGAGATTGCGAAAAATTATGATCTTACTTGGGTCAAATGGATGAGGCTGAAGACAGTTCACCACATGATTATCAGCTTCCAGCAGCATAAGATGTTCAGCAGTATGTCTGTCCCATATAAAAATATGGCCACAGTCTGAACCACTCATGACAAAGTTAGATCCCCAAAAATTGGCTTCCTTTATCTGCAGTAAAAACAAAAATAGTTACTCGACAAGACTAGCTTGGAAAACACATCAAAGAAGCACATAAAGTATAATCTCATTTCTGCAATAACACTGACTCTGAAGTAAGAGCTATACCAATGCAGAGACAACATTTAAGAAAATTTAAAGGAAACATTTAAAGAAAAATGATAAAAAAAAAAAAATTCAGAAGGTTAAAGATCTTCAGAGCAAAGTGGCTGCTACCAGAAAAAAAAGGAGAGGAGCTGGGGCAGGACAGAGCAGTTTAGAAATGAATGACAGCAGATTTGTCACTTTCAAAAGTGATGAGAATGATACTGGAGACAGGGGTATCCGAAACAGTTTTTGGGAAGAGTTTGGTAAATTAAAGTGAGCAACAGGCTAATCCCTGGTAGGGATTTTCCATTTATGAAGAGAAGAGACAGCAGCTTATGAAAACTAGGGGGTGGGAATTGACTGGGTCTGACAGATAAAAAGGGGTCATGAAATCAAACTTTGGAATTTTTTCTCCCCCTCTATAAATCAGATAAGAACTAAGACTTCTTAATCCAAGGTCAAAATAAAAGTTATAAACTACCAAACAAGGCAGGCATTTGGGTAGAAGCGACCCTTCAGCTTCAGCTATTACGGTAAGAGTAGATGAAAACAGAAGCACAATAGAAGAAACAATATCACAGTTTTCCTGACATGGCAATGACCCATTCTGTTCTGTATTGTTGTTCCTATCATTACTTTGTTGAGGTAACCAAGAACCTTTGCAAAATGTTTGAAGTGGTACGGCTAACATTTGTCACGTATCAGTAGTGTTCCCATGCTATCAGCAAAGAGCAGGTGTAACATATTGCCAACATGAACTATATATTATTTTCAATTTTTTTTTATACACAGCATCATGTTCATTTAAACATGAGAGCAAGGTATAGCCTCTCTTGCAAAGGCAGTGAGTTGTTTGAGGGCCTACTGTTCACACCAAAGGTCATTCTAGCATCTTGGGCCAGTTTATGGAATTTTACTTTGCACTGACTAGATTAGCATCACACAAATTATATTATTTTTTTAAATCACTTATGCATCAGAAATTATAACTGGATGATCATTGGGTTTGGCCTACAGCTAACTCCTCTCTAATGCTACTGATAACACAGTAGTTTGACCCTGGATTATTAAAGACAGACATGAATATTTCCTAAAAAAAACAATTTCCTGATTTGGGTATTAAGAATATCTCCAGAATAAGAGACAGAATTTTGAGTTTGAGACCATTTACAAATAATCCTACTATGGAATTATTTTCCAAGTAACACATCATAATAAAGAGCATCCTTATCTTTCTTTTTGCATAGTTTTCTCAGAAAATGCACTGGAGAAAAAGGATGGAGTCAATGTCTTATTCTGTGCTTTGCCCCAGCAATCTTGATTTAAAAAACACTATGATAAAGAATCACATTAGTAAGATGAACCCTTACTGCTGTTAAAAATATGTACTTTATTCCTGGCATTAGTACGTCCAGTTTTAAATGTCAGGCTTGCCAGATCTTTGTCTACAGAATATGTACCAATGATTGCAGTCTGTGCAGTAAAGTCATATTTATGTCTAAAAATAAGCCAGAGAAACCACATTCCTGAACTCTGTACTAATAGACGTTTCCCATATAGTCATCTTTTGGCAGCTTTTGTCTTACATATCCTCTTAATATATATTTTTCTTTTTTCTTTATCCTCATAGAAGTGCATCTAAATTATATCCAATCATAAATATATTTTAATTCCCAGTTACTTCCTCCTGCTTCCTTTGTATTCTCTCATGTAACTGCTTGTTTTACATTTCTATTATTCATAAAAAACTAATTTTAGCATCACAAAAGTTAACAAATTGAAATTCACATTTAAATATTCTGTTTTCAAACTCATATACACACTCTCTTCTTCTGTATGCATACACAGCTTATCTGATTTATTAGTTACACACAGATGTTCTACTGATGAAAAGTTTGTGTCATCATTTAAAAAGCAGGATTCAGGACTTGGGTGAGTGGAACAGAGGATGAACTGTGGATATATGAAAGGAAATAGGACTAGGACTGGCGGGGAAAATAGTGAGGAAGAGACAGGAGAGGCAAAGAACTGAAGGCACACGGGAAAAGACAAATTTTGAATAAAATGGGAGTTTGGGCTCACAATAGCTTCCATAGGAAAAAAAAGGTTCAAAAGAAAGAGGCAATCCCACTTCACATCATTCCACTACCATCACACCATCTCTGCTGTCACATTTTCAGGTCTGTTTCATGAAAAAACCCTAACACCAATGACATCGTTCAAGTGGTAACATGGCAGGGATCTGTGGGATGGACAAAAATGTTCCAACCCTGCCAAAGGCACAAGCAAATGTCAATATAATGCTACTTATATTTTGCTTTTTGACAGTGTGAGAATTGCACTTAAAATACGCTTCTTCAAAAAAATGTAAGATTGACAAGTTAGGTTCTCAACAGTAAGGTAGTAGCAGAATTAGTCAATTTGCTTGCATAACCTTAAATCACTGCCCATATACATATATATGTATGTATGATATATATATATATAAAGTTCATATTTATGTCATTGACCAGACAACTTTATTTAGGCTGCTCAGGTGTGCAAGAAACAAGACCTCTCTAAGCTGTCATCTTCACAAATTTAAGAGAAATATAATGAGCTCTTTCTTTGCAGGAAAGAGGATATTAATAAAAAAAAATTAAAATGAACTTTGCTACCATAGAAACCAACAGGGAAAATTACATCATCTTTCATCAAGTGCATTTCTTGTCATAGGTTCTCATGTGAAACAAAAGCAAAGACAGCAACCCACATACTGAAGAAACCAAACAACAAAATCAGTGAAATAATCTGTTATAACAACACATACCTAGATGAAGAATCAATTAAGACCACTTAGGCAAGCTTAGTTTTAATCTCTCAACTATAAAGTGCTTGATGCTATGACTTTTAAACAAATGGGTTTTTTTGAGCAGTTAAAATCAATATCTGAAATACAGTGCAAAACTCCGTGTCATTAATCAAAGTTTATTCTAAGTCTTGTTGCTTATGTAGACTGAAATATGCCTTTGCTGAAGCATTTTCCCCAGTCTAATCAAAGCCTTTCACACAAACTCTAGAAAATTGCTTTTGGAGGTAGAGGGACTATTCCTCAAATCATCTGGAAAATAATATGCCTGCTGCTACTACAGAATACCATCTAGTACTCAGAACTTGCCATCTTCAAAAAACTGTAAAAAGGAAAAAGGAAATAGCAAGGAAAACAGCATGTGTTTCTCCGGCACCACTGCTCTACAAATGCAGGATCTACATTATTCTTAAAGCACAGTATCTTGTATGAAAAAGAGTATTGAGTAGCTAGCTTAAGATTTAATAACTAGCACTATTTCTTTTTTTTTTTTTAATTCAAAAATGTCCAAACACTTCAAAACTGTGATTTTAATCCTCACCTTCCCTCGAAGCTGTTAAACATTATTTAATCTTTAAAGAGTTTGGAAAGGAAAGCAAGGATTAAATCATCGTTTTGTAGACAGGAACATTTTATACCACTTAAACTAACAGACAAAATGAAAAAAAAGAAGTTAAGAAAAATTCCCAAGATTTCAAAAGGAAGTTGAGGGGAGAGAGTCTTAAACTCAAGAAAACTTCAATGCCTCACATGGTGACATGAGTCACACTAACGAGTCACACTAATTTTAAGTTTTATTCGGAGCAAATGATGTTGCTTCCAACAGAATATGCAAGAAAAAGTGCTTACAATACACTGTAATATCCTTTTTCTGTAGGCCTATCAATGTGGCAGCTACACTGACTCAGTCTATAAAATCTCTAAAGTTCCCAGAACAGACAAAGAGTTTGTACCATTGTTCGGGAGTTCCGATGACCTTTATAAACCATCTTTATTAAAGGACGTCTAATATTCAATGTTTCCAGTTCTTCCATTTCTTTTCTTTCTTTCCTCCTCCTGAAGAGCTCCTGAATGCGGGCAACAGCAGATCGTCTATAAATTGCAGACAAAGAGAAAAGTATTGAGAGTCCATGTCTAAATGCTGAGATGGGATCTCAGAAAGGACTATAAAATAATAATTAGCACTCAAACACATTCTCCATCATTTTGGAAAAGACATCAACATTATCCCAAATGCAAAATTACACACGTTTATTTTTTCCATCCTGGCTTAGAACAAGAATAGCATGCAAGACAGTGGAATGTCAAGTGATGCAGTATTTTATTCCCTCTCTGAAGACCAAACTTCAGCTGTTGGCAAGATTCACATGCTATTTTATTCTTCAGTGCTAGAGATATTCTCCACCCACAATGAGGTAGCAATATTCTGAAGTGAAAAATCTATGCCAGAAGATTTTTAAATGCGAAAAGTTATTAAGGATCCAGTGTGCCTTCTAGTGTGATTTGTTTTTCCCCAAAATTTCCATAAGTGTATCTCTCTTCACTCTTTCTGTATGACAAGACTCAATATTTAGACAACTTAAAAAAGTTCCTGCTAAGGCAAGAGATGATAGGAGATCAATTACTGCAGCAACTGTCCCATATGTTAGCAGTCAGTGATACAGCAGAAGATTTCCTAAACGACATAAAAAATAGCTATATATTTTGGTTTGTGAATGTTTAATTTTGGGAATCTACTTTTTTTTTATCTGTTAAGACCCTAATGGCAAATTTTTCTTGTTTATCCCTACATGTGCAGATCCCCGTAATTCCAGCTATAACCAAACTGTCACATCCCAGCACCTGCACCTAACTTTTTCTTCTTTTATTCCACACCAGTGCTGCTATTAGCTTTGAGGTCCTGAACAGAGTCCCAAGAGGAATGTGTCTCTCAAGAAGGAGCGGGTACAGATTTTAGCACAATGCAAGAAGCCAAACTAATACAGGAATTTATATGATCCTGAAAAGTAAATTGAGCCAGAACTGGATATATTTGCAATCTCACTGCACTGCTACCAGCAAGCTAGTAACCTGAATTTGTCCACAAGTGACATGGTATGGTGTTTTATTCACTCATCCTGCAGACTCTTGCAACAAGTCCTCTTTTCCAGACAAAACCCCACCAGATCTACCTCATAACTAATTCTCGCAGTCTACTTATTGTTTCATTTTTGTGATAGGAGAAAGCTGGACCAAAAAAAATTAAAGTATTATCCTAGAGCTAGGCAAAGAAGGAGAATTAATGCAAATAATGGGTCATTATTTAAAACAATCAAACAAAAAAAACCCACAACAAACACAAAACCAACCAAACCACAAACTCACACTAAGACAGATCACCTAATACTGATAAGCTTTTAAAAGATATTTTAGTATTTTTTATAGAAACTAGAAGACAGTTGAAATTACTAGCTAACAGATCTGCTTAACAAAGGACTCTTTATTATAAAACAGTCCTTAGAATTTTGTCTAGCACTCCCAGAAAAAACAGATGACTATTATTATTTTTGTTATTTGATCCCCCCCCAAATCTCATATCTAGGACATTTTCTAGTTCTTTTTTCTTATACTACACTAAATACAATGTGTTTGTTAGTTAGTCCTTACAATATATAGAGTCTCAACTTTATCAACTTTGATCTTCAACAGATTTAAGTACAGGATTCTTCACAAAGTCTTCACTCAACAGAAGAAAAAAGAAAAGCTCATGTTCTTTATCTACTGTGCTTTAAACACTTTGTTCTCCTCAACGGTTTATTCTATATGAAGGAAAAAGAAGCATAGCTTGTATATGATAGGCTACATAAACCACAGAAATTTTAAACAATAATTTGTACGTATTTGGTTTTGTAATTTTTAAAAAGTATGTTTTTGTGTGAGAAGGTAAAACCAATAATCATTTAATAACAACTGCGCTGCTACCAACCCCATCAGTGACCACCACACAGCTCTGGAAACAGCACATGCAGCTCTTCAGCACAGCAAGACCCTTTTGTTTTCAGAAGCACGCCTGCTAACCTTACAGCTATTGCTTACTGTGATTGCTATTGGTATTTTCAATGTATTTATCCACATTAATTAATTAATAAAATTTGTGCAGTGAAAAAGCTGAGAAGCATTAAGCAATAGACTCGTGAAGCTCTTTCAGCAGGGCTACTTGCTACATAGCAGTAGCAAATCTTGGGATTAGAAAATTGTACTTCTGTAATTAACTGGTAATCCAAAGTAGTTTCTTGCATAATTTTTCATTTTAGCATTTTTAGAAAAAATAATCTCCTCTAAATTGCCCTAGGCTTAAATGCAGACATTAAAAAAACCCAAAAAAACCCTTCAAGATTATTGAGCAGTCAGAATCATGCATTTTAAAATAAAGGCAGAAGCAACTTTTGGTAAAAATACTGTCTTTCAACTAAATTAATTCCTTATTTTAAAATCCTGATTTGCGGTCTTTCTTTAAAAGGCACAAATGGATTGATCTTTAGTTACTCGTAAAGTTGATGATTACCTTCAACGGGGAGAATGCAGCCAAGCACACATGGCTATAACTGTGATACTGTTATCGGACACTCTAGTAACATACTGCTAAAAGCAGGAACCTGGCAGAGGCCAGTCTTCTCCAGAAAAGATAAATACGAGCCAAATCTAGGGATATTTCAGAACAAAGAACATTATAGGGAAAATGATTCTCTCCAAGAGCTATTACTTTTCTGTAACTACACATTTTCTATACATTTTTTAAGTCACACAAAGGGGGGTGGGGGGGGAATAAAAATCCAACATATTTTCTTTGCTTTTTAATTTTCATTTCTATTTGTGATAAGCAATTCCTGTCTCTGCCAACACAAACTTAGAGAGTAGCCTAGTCACTTGGAGCATCAGGAGATGCAGAAACACACTGTGCAATTTCCACCGTTCTGAAGTTCAGCCTAAACTAAGCCTGTGAGTAGCTGCTTCCCTTCCAAACTGTGTACTCCAAGCACAAAATGTCAGATAATTTACGCACATCATGTCAGCACTCCTCAAGCAACATCATCAATTGACAGAGTTGTATTATCTATTCATATTCAGGCACCAAATAATGAAGATGCCTGAGAAATATTTGATATAGACTAATGCTATTAATTTTATGGTACAGAAAACATGAGGTCTTGTAAAGCAAATGAAACTGAACTTTGTTGTAGTTATGCCCTTACTGTAGGTATTGCTCTGATTCAGACTAAGTCAGTACTAATGTCTGGTCTGCAGGCATAAACCCTTTTTAATTGTGTTCTGCCAAATTTTGTGGTACCTTAGTGCAATATCTTACAATAAAGCTGGTGTGTGTAGTCTTTGTAAGATTGAGCCCAAAATGATGTATGGTACTTTCGTTACTTCAGTGAACTGCGCCTTGCGGAAAGGTAATTGTTAAGTATTACTTCCAAAAGTTAGAATATAGAAGTGAACTAAAGCACAAGTTTTCTGCTGATCAACCAGGTTTGATCTTTAACATCAACTGTTGTAAACATTAATTATCAAAAGCCCAATTAAATTAAGCCTTAAATGAGTAGAACAGGGATTTAGAAATGAAGTCATTATATTCCTTCAAATAAGCATAGGATCAATAGGGGAAAAAAAAAAAAGAACAAAATCACAAAACCCCCACCCTGTGATTCAGACTGATGCACAGCTCTGTATTATACAGAGAAATGGAAAAGATGTAAACATGTAAATTATGCCTAAAAATATTAAAATTTGTCATATAGGGCATTTTCTGTATGTTTATAAATTCTGAAGTGTAATAAGGATTTTTTTTCCAATTAAAATCCATGCAATTTGCACAATTAAATCACTAGTGACTCAACAATTTCTGACTAATTAGCCATTCAAGTTTTAAAAAACAATGGTCAGCTGCTAGGTGGAAGAGAGACAGTCAAAATTAATGACACGTTTTTTCCAAAGAGGGAAAACTGAAAAATTATCCATCAACTGAAACTGTAAACAATCTACAGGAAGTCTGCTACAAACTTTGTTCCACTAGATCTCCAGATGTAGTGGCTGACATAAAATTAATCTAGTGCCTTAGATAACCCTGCTTCTTCCAAACCTATTATCACAGGCCTATTATCTCCTGAGCCAGGCTGCCACAACTGGCCGTAAACCTCATGTGTACTTGCTTCCTTTTTCCACCCCTCTTCTCTCAGCTCTGTAATGAGTATTGAGTTCAGTATTGATTCCTCCAATATTAAGGATTTTTGTCACTTCTTAAGTTCCTAAATTTACTTACACAGACAAACCTTATTTCTTTTAGCAAGTACCAGAAACCCTGGTTCCTTCTTTTCTGCTCTTTCAAGTTAAGATTTAATGTTTTTTCCTCCCTCTTGTTGCCATCTTCTAATTTGAACTATTTTCCCTATGAAAAACAACTGCAGGGAATCTAAGGCTTATAACCATTAATTCAGAAACTATTTCTCTGTTGCCTTACAGGGATTTCTTCATTGACTGTGTAGAGAAATCCACCTGCCAGCTACCACATTCGTGCCCAAGAATTCCAACTGCATGTCTTAAGCTGGCTATCAAAGAATCATAGAATGAATTGTGTTGGAAGGGACATTTAAAGGCCATCTAGTCCAACCCTCTGCAGTAAGCAGGGACATCTTCAACTAGATCAGGTTGCTCAGAGCCCCATCAAACCTGACCTTGAATGTCACAAAGTCAAATCCAGCTCAGGAAGGAGACTAATTACCAAGCCATTGTCATGGTCTGCCTCAACACACGTTTCTCTCACTGTTCTATCCTTCTGATTCTTCTGCCCCATCCCACTGCGGGAAATGAGTGAGCAGTTGTGTGGAGCTGAATAACCTGCTGGGGTTACCCCACAACCACCATATTAAAATATGTCTTTTTAGAAAATACCAACATTTGCTTGTATTTCTGATTTTAATTACCAGATAACCACATTTCTTTAGAAGATTCTAAAGCTACGGAAGAGATTTACTACTGCTGTCAAATTTCAAGCATTAAGATAGTTCAAAAAGAAGAGCAAAACCACCATGTTAACAGCACACCGACTCTACCCTGAAGCCCAAGTTATTCATTGCTGATAATGTAAGAAGAGATGCAATTTTAATTTTCCAGCTTTCCAACACAATGTTTCAACTATTCTCAGCTACAAATATTTTAAAATATTTTCCTGATATGCTACAGAATGACAATCAGAGAAAAAGTCTGATAAAAAATTTCTACATTGAATGCATCATTCATTTTTATATTAAATTTATAACAATATGAAACAAATATTCCCATAGGCTGTGCTGAAGAGCTAAAGAATTCCATAGTAAACATGTTTAATACAGAAAGAATGCCTTTTGTGAAATTTGAAGTACAAAAAGTGCACAGATTACTGAACCTTTAAGAAAGTTGCAGAGTTAAACCTATGTAATCCAACTGCAGCTAAGACTGGAATATAAAACAAATACAAGTCTGAGCTATTTTCCTGTAGGCATTTAAAATACAGGATTTAGGCTAAGTCTTTTATGAAAGCACTATCTGAGCCTTTTCCTTTCCAGCCACGCAAAGCCAAGATGTTAATTCTCATCATTAGAATTATTTTGTGCCATTTCCCCTCTATATAGCCTTTGACTTTAAATTGCAGTAGATAGCTCCTGCCTCCTATGGCATGTGGCCAAACAATTGCCCAAATCACCTTATATGTTCTTACAATTAATTCACTCAAGGATTTCAATGAGGAATATGAGATGAAGTGACTTTTTCATTTAACTTCATTAAAAGAAATACTGTACAAGATTTAGCATGTATCTTGCTAAATAGGTATTAGCAAATACAGCTTTAATAATTATGCTCAGTTCCATAACCTTGTTCAGGCAAGAAATATTTCTTTGAAACATGTATTCTTACATTTTGGTCCAGAACTGGGTGTTCTCTACTACCAGACAAAGCAAGTAAGCAGTGGTACATGCAAGTATAACACGTTCCTGAGCATCTGAATAAAAGAAGGTATTTGCTTTTCATCAACTGCACACTTTTCAAATTCCATTAATTTCTATGGCACACAATAAAAATGTTAAAGGTTGTTAAATGTAGACACTGCCATTTCTCTTCAATTTCCATGCATACATGCAGCTAAATATAACTCAAGCAATATGCTCTGTAATTCATAGCATTTCAAGTATAGCAATTATTAAAATGCCAGTTAGATATGAAATACAAGAACCTGATAAATCCATTATATGGCAGTAAAAAGGAGGAGGGGAGGAAGAAAATAATTAATTACCTCATTATTCTATCACCTATCGCTGTTCCTCTGATATTATATCTAGTAAAGGGAACAACAACTGAAGTCATTCAAAAATGCTGGGCATCATGTTTTTAAAAGGTTAGCATTTATTACAAAATGTGCTTTACATATTCCCACTGAGAAGGCTCCTTCTCCTCAATGTGTTAGTATATGAGACTGCTTTGATTTCAGCAAAAATAGTATTCAGATTACATAATAATACACAAAGTTGATGTTATAAAATGCAATAATTCTTCATAGATCATAGCAGAAGTGGAAGCCGCTGCATAATCATTTCCATTTTACATTCATATTTGTTTGAAATTTTAATCTACTAGTTTAACATTTTCCAGGCTTAGCCTCTGCTTGCAGATCAGCTTCTGTCAAAGTCCAAACAAAATTAATTCATTTATTTACGTAGGAAAGCAGCCCTCAGAGAGCTGTTTTGACTAATTTGTGAAACTTAAGATCAAACCATTAAAAACTGCATACTCTGTGCATGAAGAGCATACATTTTGCATAGATTTCCCCCCCCCAGATTACAAAGTGTGGTGCTAAGGCAAGCCATATTATCTATCTCTGTTCCAATTAAATTTGCTGGACTTAGTAAATTTTAAAGAAGATAAGCTGTGTACCTACTTTGAGACTTCAAAACCTGTATATCTCCTGACATTTGTAAGAGAAAGGATCTTTTTCCTGTGGATTTCCTAAAATGCCCAGATTATTTTCTCTGTTGAGTATCTAGCTAAACTGCTCTGCTGTACAAAACAGGTTTCATTTTCTAAAATTTAGAAATAATCTGTGCCGTTCCTTATACAATTTGTTAAAAAGAGCATGTATTGACTGGCCCAGTGACAATAAAAAATAAATAACTATATATCTTCTTTCAGTCACTGATCTTCACGGTTCCTATAGTGATGCTTAGTGGCTACAGAAGAACATCATATGTCACATTCTTGTTTCTTTCAAATAAATATCCTTCTGTGTCAAAACTGTTCCTAGTTGATTCCTAGCCAACATTCATCAGATTTAGGCAATTTATCAACTAAAGGATCATGGTATTTCTACACGTTTTGCTGCTACTATTATAAGTCCTTTTCAGAATATTAAAGCAGGTGCAAGATTTGTGTTTCCATGTCTGTTGCATAGTCCTTCCCTACAGTTCAATTTCAGATTAGTTGTGAGAAACGATCTATCCTCATTGTGTTTTGAAATTTCTAAGCATCCACAAAGAAAGATTATGTCACTTGTATCTATTCTTAGATCACACAAGAGAGAGAGACCCCCAATCCTTGTCTTGAAAACATTAAAAGTTGGATCTATCCCCAAACAAAATTCAAATCATGGGAGCTCTGTAAGCATTAGATTTGCAAAATGAACAACATTCTATTCATAAATCTGAAATCTACATCCATCTTACTAAAAATTAAGTGAGACAGCAGCAGTAAGTTCTCCATTTATTTAACTGCAGGTACCGTCAACAGAGCTATCAAAAGGGTATTTCTGCCACTTCTTTTCCTTGAAAGGAAGTTTAAGATCCTGATTTCAGAGTACAGAAACAGAAGTCTATCCTTCTATTCTTAGTGGAGAAAGTTGTACTTTACAGTGGGAAAATAACTCTGAGATAGTCTCCTATATCTTCATCTCCCCAGCTGCGGAGTTTGTCCTCAATATAAACAACAGCTAGTTATTAGGTATATAAAAACCATAACCTAAAGAAACGTAAAACTGCTTGTAGATAAAACTTGCAATGCTATCTACTGGAAAAGGCTAATTAGCATTCTGAAACATAAAGCTACAGCCTCTTATTTTTTTATTGGTCCTAAAGAAAAATGAAACTTTTTTTTTGGTTTTTTTTTGCAGCTGCATAAATTAAGCTCACAAAAAGGTAGATTATTGCAGGCTAGCCTTATAACCTTCTCCAGAA
>JAAGNO010008370.1:38808-62403 GCA_033439905.1 Ceryle rudis | reverse complement strand
GTCGATTGAAACCAGCACCTCTTATAGTGCCAAATACACATGCTCTGTTGTCTCTGATAGAAAATAAAGAAGGTCAGTTTTGGCGGAAAGAGGGCACAGTATTCATGGAGCGCGGGTAGAAGCAAAGATAAGATGCTCCAAAGAACTTTAAATATGTATTTCTACATATTCTAAAGAGAAATTTAAAAAAGCATTCAAACAAAAAAATACCTAAAATGAAAATGAACCAACAAAACACAGAAACCATGTAAGAAAAATTCAACTATTAATATATATGATACTCATCATACATAAAGCACAAGCCTCTTTCTATGCAAAGAAAAGCTCATAGCCTCTCTAAAAATGAAGGTTGCAATTACACTCTTACTAGAATGTAGAGGAAAAAACTGTTCAAAAGCAAGGCTTCCAGTTCCTGAAATAAACTGCGTAAGAAAACAAAAAATGTAAGAAAGTATTTTTATAGTGGTATATATCAATATATGGGAAAAAAATTACATGCTCTTCTTAACTAAACAGATACTTTCTCTATTTCTTGGCAGCCTATCAGTGAGCATCTTTCAGTACAAATGTCTCTTCAAGCTTTAAGCATCCCTTACACTAAGCTAGCACAAATACTGATCGTTCCAACATACTGCACAAGACATCAGGAGCTGGACACTGAAAGAATGAATAGTGACACAGTTGAAGAATTCTTCACCTTCCTTGTTAACAGGTACAGACAAGAACCCAGACAGGTAAAGAAAGACAACTTCCTGCCTTGAATAGTCCAAGATAGCCACCAAACAATGACTATACTGTAACTTGATACTGCTATGCAACATTTACTTCAGTACAAAATTACTTACCATTACTGATGAAGGTAACCAAATACCACTATCCTATACTGAACCTAGCTGAATACTAAGCTTGAGTCATGAAGCTCAGATCATGTTTACAGTGCACTCCTGTCTTAAAATCTCAACATCAAAAAGTTTGACCAAGATGCATACAGTCCTCTGGCTATGCTTACTCTAGAAGCAATGCTTATATTTATCCACACTCAAAAAGTTGGAGGAATTGCTGTAGACTTATCCAAAGAGGGCACTGAGAAATTATTTTACAAATTTCTGGAGACAGGTGGTTGTTAAACCATATTGTGTAACAGCTTTTTCTTAAATCTACAGTAACATGAGCTACAATTTGGATTGGGTGAGTTTCTTATTTGATCTAGGCTTTAGGGCATGAAATTGACACTAATAAGAACAAGAAACTTTTTAAAATACAGATGAGACAAGAATCTGTTAATAAATTGCCGAGATTTAGTTGTGTAGTTCACTATTATATATGAAACTTACACTGCTACTGAAAGCTAAATTTCTTCTCTGTGAAGAAAACTAGTAAGCTTTGCCTAGTACACAGCTGAACAGTCTTTTAGATAAGCCACATAAAATCCAGAAGTCATAAACTCTTTGTTTTCAAGAACAATGTTATTTCCAAAGATTGACTACATCAGAATGAAGCACTGTTGTCTTTCTCTACTGGGCTCATCCTATCAGGCCAGATCTACTCCATAATGACAAAAAACAAAGGGAAGAAGAGGAAAAATTGTACGGCCCCTGTGATTTAAAGGAGAGCTATTGCCAAAACTAGTAGTCTGATTGCAAGCTCTAGTAGGGTAATAATTGCTCCATGAGAAAGCTGTAGCTTGTCAACACCTCATTAAACTCTATTCCAAATTCCTCAAAAGTACCTTGAAACTTTACTTAGATTTTACAGCCATATCTCTTATACCCTAAAGATACTATCAACATTTTGAAGTTTTAATTCATAATCAACCTTGCCCTAGAACAGACACTCCCATGAAATGGTCCATTCTCCATGTGCCTCCAGGAGGAAGGTACTTTCCAACTGTCAATCTTAGAACTGAAGACAAAATTTCATTCATAACCTTATTTAAAGGAAAACCAAAAGGAAACAAAAAAAAACCCCAACATCAAAAAAAACCAAAACAAACCAACCAACAAACAACCAGAACCCACAGCTAAAAGCAGTATCCCTCAAACACTTTTTTTCTATAGAAAATGAACCTGTGCAAGTGTAACTTCAAAGACTGGGGCTCTTAACTGTCAAATGCATAAAGACAGGTTTACAGATTGCATTAATGAGTTAAACTAACATCTGAAGGAACTTCAAGCTAGTTTCCCACATCTCAAATGATGCCCTATTCACTAATGTATTAGCAAGAAGGAAGAAAAAAATGATCCAAAGGAGAAAATATGTGGCTTATTACAGAAAATGGGAATTCCATAGGAAGACTTAACACATAAAATTAATCAGAAGCAGCTGAACTCAGAGAGAAGGGTGGAGATTCCTTTATCTAGTGAGGAATGTTGACTGAACAATGTTACACTGCTACCAGACAGTATAAGGCACAATAACATTTAAGGGAAGACCAAAAATCAACTAATTCTGTGAATCGGCCTTATCTATAGCCAAAGGCATACAATTTCTTTGCCTAGATGAACCCTATACTGATTAGGCGTAGCACTGCATTTTACCAAAGGAGGCAGTACAGACCACACTGTGCCTTTGTTGCAAAAGGAAGCACAGCTCTGAAATTCTTGAGAGCTCACTAAAGATCTGGAAAGCTCTACATGCATACCAACACTCAACTAGTTTGTCTGATTGGGAAGCAGAGCTAAGTAGCTGGGACACAACACATGCCAATGAAGTTTCAACGACTTAAGAGTACTGTTTACCAGGAATTTACTCTGTGATCACTTACATACCAGCTTGTTCTGGGCCAGCTCAAGTATCTATAATGTGTCACTGACCAACATGCTATGGATACCACCATAAGGGACTACTAAGCCTTCACACTAACTTGAAATATCTAAAAATATCAGTAATCAGTATGACTTCTGTATATGGAGGAATTAGCATTAAGATGGTATGGGATGTATACACACATTTAGACCTCAAAGTTACTGAGATGGTTCTCTGGCTTCAGGTTCCCTGTTTAATCATATCAATTCAGGCAGTACCTTGTAGTCATAACATTGCCTTTAGACTGCAACAAATCTAACAGGGATCCTCCAACTGTAGTCCAAAAAAAAAAAAAATTCAAACCCCAGTGTACATCACTGTAATCTATCTGAATCCATTCTGTACAGATGGGAATGACTTGTAGCTTCTGTTGGACAATCAGAATAATGACATTATAAATTTATATGCTTATAATAAGTATCAAATATCTTTAAGCACAGAAATAGTCTTAAACCATAAATGCCAACAAGAGAGACTGGTCCAACAGAAGGCAGCTGATTATGTACCAAATTAAGAAAAAATAGGAAGACAAACAGCATTTCTGTATAAAAACAACTGATATGAATTAGCTACTTACACTTTTTTTTGAGAGAGAGATTTTTGTTCAAATATGAAATGAAACTAATTCAGCTTAACTTCAAAAATCCAACTGGATGTCAGCAAATTATTCTTTCTAGTTATTGTTTGGACAATGGGTTTCCTAATAAATTACCTCCTTTTCCAAATTCCTAGTTTTCCAAACTAGAAGTAAAATTCTGTATCTCTTCAGGTGATGCTTACTATCACAACAGAAAAAGATTGCCTTAAAGTAATCACAGAACTGGTCTACCAATAAAGTCTGAATAAACAAATTTTTTTGGGTATTTTTTGCATATTAAAAAAGCTGAAGTGTTTTATAAGAGGAAACCTCTTGACATTAGTTCAAGTAATTTCTTAACAAAGGAAAAAAATAATTAGAAAAAACTCACAAGAGTCAATTGCAACTACAGTTCTATTACAAGTATGTAATTAATAATAGTAATACACAAACTATTTTTTAAGGCAACTGATCCTGCTTGAAGAAGAATCTGATGCAGATTTGGGAACTCATTTCTGGGACTAAAACTTCTGGTTTTATCTTTGTCAGATAGGCTTGAGTCACAACTTCATGGAACAATTTAACAGTCTTCCAAAAGTTTTGCAGTTGTAAGAACTTCAGTAAACATATAGACTTTCTATGTTAACTGTAGTTTATTCTACTCTCATCAAATAATGCTTTATTCTGAGTTCACAACACAGAGCATAACTTGGACACTAATTATAAGCAAGTTTTCCAGCTAAACCTGACTATGGGAGTAATGTAAACTACTGAACCATGAATATTTAGCAAATTTACTTACTAAGGTTTAAGGTTATATAAACCACAAAATGAATTTATCTTGTTAATATAAAACACAGCTTAATTTTTTTCCAATGTTCTGCCATCTAAAATAAGCCATAATCTCAACAGTTGCCAAACAGACTATTTTTCAGAAGTGGGGTTTCAAAACGGCATTCTAGTTTAGAATGTGAAACAAGATGAAACAGCCAGCTCATTTGTAGGATTTGAGCTACTAAGTCTCTACAGAGGCTTTGATATGGAAGCAAGCATAATGCAGAAGTGTATGGAAATCTATTTTTAAATTACCATCACTCATAATTATTCAGGCATAAATAGTCACTACAGATGATATCAGTTCAGCTGGAATAGGGTCACCTAGAACCACTTCACTGCTCACAATAAGTGTTCTTTCTACCACCAGCCCATGGGGCACCTACACACAAACACTAGTACTTGTTTGGTAGAAGGGGTATAGGACAAGGGGGTACCGAGGCAATATGAACCTAAGTTCACTAGGTGATCTTGAGTTACTCAAACTGTGCAAGTGTAAAAGGGCTGCATATCTCTTTAGCATAAGGTAATTTAATTTGGCATCATATGATTAAAAGTTACTTCAATCTTGATATTCGTACTTTGATCCAAGAAAAATCACTCAGAAAAAGACTGTTCAAAAAATTAATTTTACTTTGCATTTAAAAAAAAAAATATTCTAAATGTCTGAAGAGTACATAAGACATTAACCATACCTAAATTGAACTCATTAAGAATTGAGCATAGGATGGCTTTTGAAAACAACAATTAACCTTACTCTGTTCCTTGTGTTGAGAATTAAATAATTAATGAGTTTTCAGCAGATCTGCTTACAGAATTCTACTTTATGTAGATGAACAGCATTTTTAGACTGTTTATCATCATGAAAGGCAATTTTAAAAAGAAGCATTTCAATCAACTATGGCTGGGTATAGCGCATTTCCTGTCACACGCACCCTGTTGCTCATCAAGTGACATGGATCCAAGCTGTTTGTTAACCACAGAAGAAGGAGAATCTGAAACAAAAATGAGATTTCAACTTAAAACATAAGCAGCAGAGAACTGCACAGCAATGTCACGATCATATGTTAGTTTAAAACAAAAAAAGCAGCAACATAAGGAAGCTTTGGGTTTGTTTTATGAGCAGCCAGCCATATTGCATTTTCTAAGCATGACAGAAGCAAAGCCATTTGTTTCAAATCATTATGTATTTCTTTAGGTAGTCATTGAACAGCCTGAAGCTTGCTGACATGTATATATTAGAAGATTTTACTATGTTCTTCAAAATTTCTAACATGTCAGAAAAAAACCACTGAAGACTCATGACCCCTAAAGCCTTTGCTCCAACTACCAAATGACACTAGTATTTCAAACCATGTGTGAAATATAAGTTTCAGAATATTTATACTTCAATATAAAATAGTGACATAACAGTACCTTCAGTAATTATACCTATGAGCATAAAATGTAAAAGCTGGGACTGTTTACAGATATAGCAGCATATACACTGTTTTTAAAACATTAAAGCACCAAAATACATCCCACTCACAAGACAGTTTGATAGTTCTGCATTCCTAGATGCTATACCTCTGTGGCATCTAGTGACTGAGAATATGACTTCATGAGTTTACCACAGTACCACACCAGTCAGTCTGATAAAAATCCTCATCTAACCACAGGGGAAAAAGAAACAAAACATACAAACAAGCAAATCAATTAAAACCCCTAGCAGTAAGTGCCTTTTTTCAACTGGACACTATCAGTTAATAACTATGACAAGCACTGCATTCGTTGTGCAAAGACATGCTGCATTCAGTATCTTCTGTGTGCCTATTTTCCTTGTCACCTCTGAAGACAGATCTTACTTTTGCATTATCTTAAGATGAGCTGATGTACATAAATTAGAGCAGTATTTTCAGGATATTGGCTTGGCTACAATACCTTGGTTCCATTTGTTAATCTTCTGTTATATACAAATTCATGCTAAGCTAAAAGAATTTAATATCCTGTATTATAAACTGAGTCATAGTCTGCCAACATCATAGCATGCTAAAGAATTTTAACAAATTTGAATCCTGTACAAGGAAAGCAATGAAATAACAGCCTCTCCTATAGGAAGCTCACTTCCCAGGTTTGGGCCAGAATCACCAGCATGACCTATTTTGTAGTACATGCATAAAATTTGCTAAATTGATACAGCTGATTTAAATATATATCTCCAAATGATACTTCATTCCCAACCGTTGGTGCAAGAATCATGGTCTGTTCCTTTGTTACGCTGATATCTAGCAAAGGGAAGGGGAGGAGGAGTGAAGAACAGAGAAGGGGGGAAGAACAGAGACCAGGCGAGTCTGAGGCAAGCTCAGTGTGTTTTGAAGGCTGGCTTGTTTTGATAACTGGGCTTATACATTTTATTTCTGTAACTGGGGAAGATAAAATTGGTCCCATTTTGCCTTCACCTGTGTTAAGTCATTCCCATGCCTTGCACCAAAGACACCTAAGCCAGACCACAGAATTTGTCATCTAGATTTAGATAGATGAGAGGTAGCTCTTAAGTGTGAGACTTGTAACATTAATATATTTTATCTTGCAAAACTGAAGTGTGCTTTACATATAATTTCTAATTTAGAAGATAAATATTTACAGTGCTTTTTCAGTGGAGTAGTAATCTGCTTTTTAGAATGTAAAACAGAGCAAAAAGCTCTGTATATTTGTAAAGAGGTACAAAATCATAGGATGATCTACTTGTATTCCAGCTGACTCAACACAGGAATCTGTATGCCTCTCTCAAGGGCAAGCTGGCTTTCATCACTGACTCACTGTTACGAAGCCCATGATGGGGATTAACCTGTATCAAAAGTGCTAAAGGGAGTGAAGGTCTTGGACAGCAAGCTGAGAAGCCTAATGACACAAGACAGTGATTTACAGTCACACTCTGTTCTTGCACTCCAATTCTTTCTATCATATGTCCTTTTTTTTAAAAGGTGTATCATTCTGCCAAACATTTTACTTAGCTGGAAAAGCTCATCTCATCAGCCCTTTAACTCAGCCCAAGATGAACAGAAGAAATATGACTGAACTAACATATTTTAATTATAAACCTAAGAAACTACATTTATTACTCTCATCACCACTTCTTAACTTTTATAAAACACCTCATGTTACACAACTGTAAGTAAAAAGTAGGTATGTTTTACCATGGCCATCATTCAATCACATTAAGTGAAAATGAAACATTTTCTAGGTAGTAGTCCATGACAGTGCAGGCTCATTTCAGCATTATTTTGATGTCTTCTTACAAGCTGTGAAAGCATTTCATTTGTAATATGAGAATTTTTTAAACAACATATAGGAAACATCCTAAATATTCCAATTAAAATGGTTAAGAGCTCAGTGTGTAGCAATTTTAAATTCACTTCTTTTTCAAGTCCCCTGAAGCCAGCACCCCCCTGAAGTGGCACTGCAGTCTGGAACCCCACACCTCAGGCAGGGAAATAAACACGACCATGAAACCAGCCTAGAGAAGTTCAGGTAAATGCCTCTTTTTTTAATATATGGCTTTGTTTTGTAAAAATTCTGAAAAAGTACTTTCATAATTTGTGATAAAGCTTTGGAAAAAAGTATGACCAAAACTGTGCCATATAGTTAAAAAAACAAACAAAAATCCAAGTTCTTACCTGAGCCTTCACAGGCTGGGTCTATATCCCAATGCAGTTCACCACTGGCTGTAATGTCACCAGTACATTCTAAACTGGAACATCACTTAAAGAGGGAACTGGAGATTCATAAATTTGGGGAACCTCAAACAGAAAATAGAAGATAATTTACAAGTCAGTTATATGCTGAAGGATCTTCCTATAATTTGGGCAGTTGTCACCTGACTTCAAAATATTAGCATGCCACGTCTGTTGTATTGGTTTAGGAAAAAAAACTTCCTCCTTATTTCACTGTAACTACAGCTACAGTGTGAGACTCAGGTCTGAAGCAGTGAGACCTGTTCTGAGGTGATAAACATGATACCTATAGTGGCCCTTAATCCAAGAAAATAAGTATTTGTTTTAATAACTAGGAATAATTGCTTTGCACAGTGAGTAAGGTCTCACATATTTTGGATTTCAGACATTCTACATCTGGGCGTTTACACAGAATGCAAAGAATCTAGTAATAAAAACTGCAGTCATGCCCTTGTTCTTTGCAGAAAGCTGTAACATAGAAATGAAGGTCCAGTTTGTTCTACTTTAAGGACACTGACCATATAGACTTCTGAAACAACAAAAGTTTTTGAAGAAAATGAATGTGCATCACAGGTTCTGCAGTATGTCAGCATGCACACGTATATGTCTTTATTCCACAACAGATGCAGTCTAAATCAAATTAATTTTACCTCAAAAAAGAAAGGTTCACATTACTCCATATTTTTGTGGGTAAGATGATGCATGTTGATTGCTACAGGAACCCCTGATGCACACTGAGTTAATAATACTAATTTATTGTTTCTTTTTCAATTCAACATCAGCTGGTTTATCTTTCTATAAGTTCTCACATTTCATTCAAAGTTTCATTCACTTAAAGTTCTCGAAAAAAGAGTGGCATAGGTAATGGTGATGCATAATCATCACTGGGCAGAGCAGCAGAAACAATAGGTTAAAATGGCTTACGTTCTTTGTAGTTTATATATAGCATATATATGCTGTTTAAACACTGCACAGGATCTAAATGTATTGAAATGACACAAAAATCTAAGTCAAAACTAGGCTTTGTTGGAAAAAGCATATAATAAAAACCCATCAACTTATCATAGTTCCCTAATTAAATAAAGCAGCTATCAAAAAAAATCTGGATCTTTTCAATACCTAAGTAAAGGCTTGAAGACAAAATAAACCTGATACATACAGCATGTACTGCTTAAAAAACTCTGACAAATTTACACAATACTTACGAGAGCTATCCACTAAAAAAAAAGGTCTCTGCCATCTGAGGATGCAGCATAATTTTTTTCCCCCGATGTCAAATCAGCGCAATGTGAACTGTTACTCAGTTACCTCACTTTCACATTCAACAACGAACTTCTGAACATGTTTTTCTAAATGGTGAAAGTTAACTATTACAGATACAGCTTACAAATCCTCATGCAACTACTATAATTCCTATGACTAGGAGACAGAATAACTACCATACAGTCTAATGTATTCTATAATGTGTTCTGTTAAACCTGTAAAAGCTTTCAGCTCTTAGCATTTTCTTCTGGTAATTCTTACTGGTGGTGTATTTTCTTACATGGAGTACTTTTTTCTACAGCCTGTGTCTACAGCTGTAATTGAGGTTCTGTGACTGCAAAGATAAGGATTAAGAATGAAATACAGGTCAGAAGAAAGGACCTTAATCTCACACTAAATTCTCCCCCAAATTGCCCAAATTAAACAAGTTTTGCCAGATACCTTTTGCCAAGAACTTGCAGCCCTGAGCCAGAGGCTATGATGCCATAGCACATAGGGGCAGAATCATTTTGAGGTGAAATATTTTGTTTGAAAATTTACAACTAGTATGTGCCTGAAAACTGTCAAGACAGAGCATCAAAGACAACCATACAGGGGGGAAAAAAAAGTTAAGCGATTGTCTGTGAATGGGAATTTATTATTAAAAAAATAAACCAAAACAAACTAAGAACTTCTTTTTTCTCTTACCAGATTTCTGAAATGTCAGCTTACCACAGGATTGGAAAACAATTGTCTCTGTGGAGAAGCAAACGACCAAAAAAACCGCAGCTCTGGTTTTCAAAAAAAATAAGCTGCAGATATGTATCTTCCAAAAATAAGTCTTGGGAGGCCATAAAAAAACCAGAACAAACCAAATAACTTGGAGAAACAGAAGTGAGCAAATACTGATAATTATTTCCAGAGTGCAGAAATCTTAGAAAGTAAACAGACAATGTTAAGGTGATCTAGATTCCCCAGTCAAAAAAAAAAAAAAAAGTTTCATTTGTTCCCTCTCATAATAGGAGAAGGAGGAATACAATGAAAAAATCTGATGAAACACAATAGGAATTTCTTTTATTTACACACAGAAGTAGAAAGGAAAAGATAATGTAATCTTTTATCAAATTTCTTGAAGTATAATTGATCAAACACATTAAATACTTAAAATCTAATTTCTCATTTTATATCTTTCACTGTCTATAATGCTGAGTGTAACAAATTTCACCAATCAGACCAAACAGCAAAAAGATACGCATCCTAATGTGTTGAAGGTCAGGTAGCAAAACTGCTCCCCCTTCTGCTTCCTAGAAATAAATGTTTCCATAGTGCTAAGTGAACGTATCTTTCAAAGCAATTACTTAAGTAAAATGGTTACATTTTCAAATTTATTGTCATTGCATGAAGAATAAGGTAAATATTTGAAAACTAGTTTTCCTCCAAGGCTATGTATGCATTCCACGGTTCCCTAGTTGTACCAAACAAAACTATTGGACTGTCCCTTTAGTTCCCTTACAATTTGAAGGGGTGCAAATCCCCAAGAGGCAGTGGTGGGTAGTTTGGACCCCCATAATACACCTCTGACTCCCAGTCAAAGCAATTACTCAGCTTAAAGCTTCAAATTTGTGTCAGTATGGATCCTGCAGTATGTTCACCCACAAGCAACTGAAAGTAAAGAATTGCACTGCATCCTTGAAGAAACACTAAGACAGAGACGGGCAAGACAGTACCAAGTAAAACCCGAAAACAAAACGCCCTTCAGAGGTAGTAAAATATCCAGAGGTATACTTCTGGGTGAAAATTCTACAGATATGGTTGGAACCAAGCTTTTTTTCCAACTTCAGTTCAACGGGAAAAAATTTACTACAAAAAAAACCAAACAACAACAACAAAAAAAAATTGGTTTTAATCATTCTGAAAACAGAAGATCAAGATCTATTGACTGTAAGTGCTAGATATCATTTTGCCTCTATCAATATAGATCTTTGAGTTAATAAATACTGATGATCAGTCCACTGAGAAAAAACTTGGTAGCTTTTTGGTAGTCTGTTGATTTATTATTTTTTTCCCCGCTGCCAGGAAGCTGCAGCCACCTACAAGAACACTACTACCACTGTTTTTTCTTGTTCTCCTCCTCCAAGTAACAGGCACCTATGATTGCTACCTTTAAGATAAGCACACAGCCCTCCGACATTTACTGTTTTCCAAACATTCTGAAAACTTACTGTAAAATTTTCTACTGTAGGAAGTTATTAAAAATTCAGTAACTACATATTGTTACTACAGCACTAGCCACTGCTGTATCAAATTATTCTGTAAGGCTCCAGGTAAATTAATAGATTGAACCATAACAAGTCAAGCTGTGAATGTATGACACCTCAACTGTCACAGGATTTATTCATAGAAGAAACACTACTAGACATTACTTCTCAACACAAAATATTTCACACAGCATGCAGCTCACTCATTCTTACATGATGCCAGGACAAAGTCTGCTTCAAGTTTATGCTTTATGGTTTACCTCTTTATTCATATCCATGCTTCTACCCTAACCTTCTCAAATATGTCTCTATTATAAATATCTCCAAGGTTTTCTTGTAACAATTTTTAATCTCAATAAGACAAAAGAAAGAGGGTGGTGAAATGAATAGTCACTCTGTTAGAAAAAGGAGAGCATATCCAGGGACACTGGCTTGTTACAAGTATTTTCACTATACTTACTGTAAAACCAGAACATTTCAGAGTGCCAAAATTCTGTTTTACTGATTTAGAACATATGCTAAACCAAAGCCAAGTCTTAAATGTTACTATTGGGTACAATTAACAACAAAATCCAATTTCAAGTGTGTAAGTACCTTATTCTACTTGGAACACAGCAATTTCTTGCTCAACTGCTCTAATAAACATTGCACATACCTGATACCATGCACCTAGTAATCTTCCTCCATACAGTATCATTTGACTATATAATACAAACATGTTAGATACATGAAATCTGTCAATATTACTCTTTCCCTAACCATGTGATGATAAACACCACCACATGCAAGGTAAGACAAGCAGCAAATGCATTAACTGTCTTGTTCTGGAAGAGAAGCATCTCAGCAAACAACAGCAGCACAAACTATAACTGTGTTAGCTGCTTTAAAAAAAAAACCTTGACAAATGACAACCTGATGTCTGAGTGTCCTGTGAGGAGCCCTTAGAGGAGGACTGATCAGAGGAGGATGACTGTGATGCTGAACCCTCAGCTAGCTCTCGCTGTCTCTGTTGTTCTGCCTTCTTAAGCCTCAGTCGCTGCAGACCCCTACGGATTATAGCTAACTCAGGTCCCAGTAACTCTGACAAACAGTGAGGGGAAGAAAAAAAAAAAAAAAAGTATGTAAAGAAAGAAGCATTGCATATACAATATACAGAACAAGGAGGAGAGGTGGGGGGACTGACCAAAGAGAGGAGCAACAGACACTAAGTCTAATTACAGTGAGGAAAAAAAAAAAGTATTTACATAATTTACTAGCATCCAGAAATTATAAAACAAAACATTGAAATTGTTTTTCTCTTCCTAAATGCATGAATCACAGGACTTAAAAGTTCACATTTCATGTCATACAATACACCCTCCCTCCCCATCTCCAACACTTAAACCAATTTAACAAAGAATTATTTCATGAAAATACATAGATCCTGACCGATTCAAAAGAAAGCAAACAGCAGCATTCATTTTCATGTTCCTAACACGCATAACAATAAGGATATTTGTAGTGTACACTTATGCAACTGTGGTCTACAGGTAAGTTTTCACAATGAATGTGACAGCTTCCTGATGTGGAAAAAAAAATATAGTACAATTTTGATTAAAACAAACCTATGAAAAAAGTCAACTGGGACTATGGAACTAGGTGGCAGAATAGCATCTAACCAAAAAAAACCCACTTTACTCTGAACTTGGTTATTATCTCAGATATTGCCACTGGATGAGGATTCAAAGTATGAAACACACTATTGTTAAGTGGTCCTACAGAGAAAGTAATTTATTGGATCATAAACAATTTTTAGTATCATTCTCTTAACAGACTATACTTTCAGTTCTATCGATTTAACTGTTCTCATCATTTAGTCTTTAATCATCAGTTACACCATTTTGGCACATACCAGTCTCCTGTCTGATGAAAAGTAGTTTTTGCACACTGCTAGAAAACTAGGGTGTTCAAGTAATTTTTTATTCTTTCCATGATCTTTGCAGATTTCCTCTACTTACACAAGTGCTGTATAGCAAGCACTTCTCTTCATACAACAGAGGTTGTGTCTTTATTAGCTAGCTGAAGCATAACATTAACCTGAACCACTGCTGAACTACTCTCATCTATAATATAGTTGAGAAGCTAATTTAGACTCAATATTCACATAAAATGCTATTTCTGCTATAAACTGCTAGCCTAGACCTATCCTGAAAGTATTTATATCAAGGGCACTCTGGAATATTTTGCAGATATGAGGAAATCTGCAAAGAAAAAATTAAATCAGTACTCTGAAATGTTAAAATATGAGAGCATTAAATTGGCATATAACTTTCCATCCAAGCAAAAGCTTTGCGAATATTCTGTAACCTTTATCCACTCAGCAAAGCAAACAAATTCTAAAAAACTTTCTTTCATGAAAAGAAACAAACCCAAAGATGGAATCCAGTAGTTCAAAAATTAGTGGCAAGCACCAGTTAATATCAAATAGTCACGAGCTCCAACACCCTCAGTCTAATACCACTTCTGGGAAATAACATCCTGCCAGTTTATGGTTGATGAGGTAAAACAAGAAGGAAAAATATATACTACTTAGAAGGAATACAGCATCAAAGACATTTTCTGTGAATAGTTTTCATATGCCATGAACATTTATGGAAATTAGAACTCCAAACAGTCTAGAAAATGCTTTTAAGGAAATGTCAGTGATGTCTAGAATTGTAGTTTTCAGTATTTGCTGCTCAGTCCAGAGACAGTTACAATTTAAGATGTAGAAAGAACTACAATTCATGTAAAAAAACATAGAGATAACTACTATCCTGAATATGTTCAATGACAACACCTTTTAACACATTTCAGAATCTCTAAGCAAATGTTTATTCTGCCAGCAAATGGAGTGAGGAAATAGAAATGGAAAGAAGAAAAAAAACCCAAAAACCACAACAACAAAACCCAAGCACCAGCTATTGCCACTTTCCCATTCAAAATTTAAAAGCAAAATTACCTTATAACACATAAGAAGTCAAAACTTTTTCCTAATTAGTCAATTGCCCCGCTACCCCCAGTCAATGGTACAAATGTGCATCTGGAATAATATTTATGCAGAAAAAAGCATTATTATGTTTATTTTATCTGATATGTTTTTGCGTTTTAAAACTACAGCATCTTAATACTAATGTAAAAAGTGAATTAATGTTTTATACTGAATGGGATGGGCAAGGCAAGAAAATAAATGTGGGTTTTTTTTCGTAGCGGTAAGTATGAAAATCTCCAGCAATTGTTCTGCCTCATTATATTAAACAAAAAAATTCAAACAAGAACAGGCTACTGAGGTTTTGCACTGTTCTTCTTGTTTACTTGTAACTTGATCAAGTGTTCCAACTGTGCTCTTCTAGAACATACATTCTGGCAAAGAGACATCCCAACAAGCTTCAGCACCAAACCATTTCATACTGACTCTCTTAATGGTTTTAAAAAGTACATATTTAAAATAGATGAAGTAAGTAACTCAGATGCAGAAGCTCAAATGCTCACCACATGGTATACTTTCTGGAACACCATACCAACAATATATTTGATTTATAACATGCATGCAAAAGTATTTCAAAGACAGTACCACCAGCGCTTGTGTTCAGTAGAGAAATCTGTAGAAATTATTTATGGAAAGCTGTTTATAAGCCTGTTCCACTCTGTGGCATGAATTCGTGCTCCAATTCTAAGTCAGTGCTCAAATACAGTCTTCATTTGCTAACACTTTGCTACAATATTCAAACTTGCATCTACCATCACCATAGGCAAAACAATGGCTGAAAGCTTCTCACTTTCCTGTTTTCCAAAATGCTTCCCCAATCAGCTGTCTTTTACAACACACCTCTATCGGGTCCTCCTACCTAACCACCCTGTATTTAAACTACTATTCTTAGTATCACTTTCCCCTTCCTGTCACCCCAAAAAGCAACAGGTTTTACGCACTTTTAAATGCAGCTATACAAACTCAGGGAATCCAGTCCTTGATGCAGAGTGCAGATTTTCACATTTATAGACTAGAAACTCTGAGTAAATAAAATCTCGTAACTGAGCACTGTCATGGGTTACATAGGTATACAAACATTGCAAAACTGAAATTCTCATTCAAGCCTTCCCATTCATAAATCCATGACTACTGTTCTGCCATGACCTGCTCCTCTGCCCAGGAGCTTCCCCCCTCCCTGAACTTTGCCCATGTTACTCAAATACTTGTTTTACAATAAATTATGTATTTTAAAAGCAGTTCAAGCTAGACAAAATGCTTACTAGGTGTGGAAACATACAGTACTATTCAGTTTACTCCCGCAGGACCCCTGTAGATAACACCTGGTCCTAACACTAGTATCTGCATACACAGCAAAAAAGAATAACAGATAAAGCTTTGTTTGTTTCTGTGGATCTGAGGGGGTGGGGGGAGGCAGAAAGGATGATGGTTCCTTTATTTTTAAGGATCAGCAGCTCCTCAGACACCCTGTATGAATTTATAATTATACAATTATAAATTAGAAACTATCCACTGTCGACAAAACAACCACCACTATCCCTTTCAGAACTGAAATTATGGAGATTCTCGAGTCTAAAGTAACACTGGGAAAGAGGAAATGCTACTAGAGAAGATTAAGTAAGAAATAACTTCATGCCAGCAGAATAAACTTTTACAAAGAAATTCAGACAGATTCAGGGAAAAGGAGGGAAACAATTTTTCTAGTCAGCATGCATTCTTTAAAATGCAGGATAGAAAAATGCATTATAATTCCAGAAATGCTCTCTAGTGCATTATCATCGTGCAACCCACAAAGTTTCACTGTCGTAGCTTGAAGCAGTTATTTTTAATATGGGACATACGCTCTTGTTAATAAAAATGAACCCTTAGTAATGGTACATGTGTTCTTTGGTGGCTATCCCTCTGTACCAAAGATAGTGGCAGCTAAACTGGGTTACACTGAATTAGAGCAGACCCTTTAATTCTCTGTGTGTGTGTGTATCATGAAAAACCTGAGGCTGCAGCAACCTGACACCAAGACTAATTAAAAAAAAATATAGTGACTAAAAGCCTCTGCTACTTAATACATTTTCTAGCATTCACATACTCTAGAAATAGTATCTGGGCTGTGTCTCTTGTCATGCTTCTGCTCAGTGTTTATTTCCTCTAAGTATCAGACTATCTGCAAGGTTTGAAAGGGCAAGAATAATACATTTTATGAATTTCACTTAAGTCTTTAGCCCCCCGGTCTTTCAGATACCAGATATGTATTCATTTCTCAACTGTCCCAAACATTTTGGCTGCAGCAGCTCCTGTACACTGAATGGCACATTTTCGCTGGGAAATTCCCATCTTTCTTTTACTCCAGTACACCCAATTTAGGGCCTGAAGATGCTATCAGTCATCTTTTCAAATGGCAAAGACCTTGATCTTTCACAAGAGAATTGGTATAAAACAAAAGGTGAATGTATACCAAAACCCTAGGATTTAAAAATAACCTAATGTCTACCTGTAGGTGTTTGAGATCATGTCAGCCTTTCCACCACAACTGCAAGGCACAGAAACTCACTTTAAAAAAAAAAACAAAACTCTTTGTGCAAATATTTATCTCTACAGGCTGTGGCATCTTTTCCTGCATAGAGATGGAAAAGGGCACAAGGTGCTCTCTTTTACTACTCAAGTTTCTGACACTGACAGTGGAATATACTTTCTTCATGTCCCCACAAGAGGAATGTAAGTCTGTATTAAATACAAATGAGTTTCTTCAAGACACAAACTTAAACATCAATATATAATGTAATTTATTTCTATTTCCAATAATGGAATATCATGTGAGCCCTGTCTATCCAAGTACTTTTGAGAAGCTAAAAAAAAATAACACTGCTGACTCTGAAATGTTGAGGATATAGATTCCTGCTGAAGGAAACATTCTCTGCTTCCTCTGGTAACAGGCATAGTTTCTGCTATTCATTGCACTGATGTTGCTACAGCCAAATCACAGTTGAAGAAGGCACGATATTACTTATATTCCACAAAGAGAACAATAAGTTTAGGAAAAACAAGCAATATTTTTTTATTTCTACTTCAAAAGATGATACTAGTCATTCCCTTTGAGATTCCTTCTTCAGACAATTGTATACGGTTGATGGGTTTACTCTTTGTTTAAACCACAGTCGCAGTCACTTGGTAACTACAAAATACTGAAGTCTCATTAAGGATGTGCAAGAAAGGAAACAGACTGAGATCAATTACCCTAAATAGCCTAAAATAAAACTGTTTCTTATTGAAAGCCTTTTTCATAAACAATGACAAGATGGATTTCTTCTCACCAGACTGATGGAGCACAGGTTGAGCTGAGGCCCCTAAAGAAGGCCTTTGTTCATTATCAGGAGAGGACAATAATGAAGTTGAAGGGGGACTTTCTGCTGAAGATGATGTTGAAGGAGCTTGGGCTGACATTGTAGAAGAGGAAGACGATGGAAGTTTGTCAGAACCATCTACTTCCATTGCAGTTTCTGATTCTGTATTAGGTGGCACATTATTAGTAGCAGGAGCATCTGTCCGATTAGTCCCACCTTTGATTAAAAATAAAAAAAGGCAAGAAAAACAAGATCCCAAAGGTAAATTTACTCTGTCTCTAAAGATCCCTTTGTATTACCATTCATATGGCAAACAAATATGCTCAGTTCTTCAGATAGTGCACTAATTTTTTGTTTGTTTGTTTTTTGTTTTTACACAACTCAGGCTGATAGTCAAGGGCTGTACATCCAGTATAAACATATTTTCTGGGTTTATTATTATTACTGAAAATAAGGACATCACCTCTGGACCGTGATCTTCCTCGCCCTCGATTGCTTTGTGCAACTTCACTAGCTTCTTCAAACCATCTTGACAGCATATCTGACATCCTTTGCATTAGAGAGACATTAGGACTTTGCTCCCCTGTAAAACAAGTATGGTTGAAGTTTTATCTACAAGTTTATAAAAGGGTTAATTTTTCCCCCTATTTCATCTTCCATAAAAAGACCTGCACCATAAGCTATGTCACTAGTAATGCCCTGAACCATCTTTTTTTTCAGCACAACAGTCTGACAAGAATTGCCAGCTGAACACACCACCACATAAAAAAACAACAGTCTTTCCTCCTTTTCTGTTTTACAAGTACCTGGAGCTTTTGTACACATGACTTGTGAAATCTGTGTCATTCAGTTTTAAAATCAGGTTAAATAAGCTAAGAAAGCTTAGACATTTATTTTATAATTATCTGGAAAAACATATCTAATTTTATCATTAAAAATGAAAGTGTAAAAAGACTAGGATAAGATTAGTACATTATGTTTTTAACATTTCCAAAAGGCTTCATCATGACTTAGATTCTCCTCATAAGCACAGTTTAATGCAACAGAAGAGTTCTTTTAGGCTTTTCCATTTTCATACTCTGGATCAAGAGGCAGTATTGCAAAGAGTCTCAAGCAGCAAAATCTTCAACATACTTTATTTCAACATAACTCAAAATATTTTCTTCTTTTATTTCTGGCTTTATTATATACGAAACAGAATTTGTTTCAAGAGAGAAGACAGGAAAAATTCCACTTGTAAAGTGCTGAAATAGAATATTTGAATCTTTAAATGTTTTTTTTATTCTGTGAAATTTAGTGTGTTTTGGTTTAGTTTTGGTTTTATGTTTTAAAACACATTGGTATCTTCCAATAGAAGACCATTAGACTGGGATCTCTCATTCCCTTCCTATACCCCAGTCACAGGAGGTCTGACCTCAGAAGCTTAAAACACAAAAAAAGGAATCCAACATCTGAAGAAAACAGACAAAAGGTGGTTAATGATGGGAAGACAGGACAATGAACAGTTAACAGAAAAGTAAGTCACAGGCCACCACATGCCTAACTAATGCAGTAGAGCTATTCTCTCTGAGTCACTACACAGTTGTATCAAATAATGCACAGTAAAGATGTTGGAGCTTTGTTTTGAGGGAAAAAAAAACCCAACAAACCAAGCCTAGCCAGTGTTTATACTGGAGGAGTCTACTGAAGAAATCATTTTCTCAGGCTTTATTTTCTCCACAGCAGATTTACTTGATATTATGGGGAAATAACAGCCAGAAGGACAATGAAGATATTTAGCTGAAAAAGAATTTAGGTAAAAAGTAATGTTGTGCAAAAGCAAAGCTGCAACAATTTTGATGGGTAAAACCCGCAGCAAAAATGATAGCAGAAGTGTCCCTAATATGAGGTGATACACAAATAAGGTCTGCAGAATGAAGCACCATGTAAGCAGAATGTAAAACTGTTAGTAATCAAATCCTGTGATATTAGAATGAGAAGGCAAATGATGAAACTTAAAGACCAGTTCAAAAGAAAGGCAAGAAAGTATTCCTTTACACAGTGTGCACTGAACTTCTGGATTTTTTTGCCATAGGAAAACAGGTTCAAAAAAAGGATTACAGAAACTCACAGACAACAGAACCATACACAGAATCTAAAGGAACAAAAGGGAACATACCCTCTAATGTTTCTAATCCAGTAATTCTGAATACTGGGGGAGCAACAAAGACTACAGGCTAAGGTAAAAGGAAAGGCTCATGTTCTGTCCCTAAATAGCATCTCCTATTGATTGAGTCAGATATAGAATCCTATGCTACATGGACCATTACTCTGATACAGCTAGGCACTTATAGTCTAGTTTGGGGAATCGGGAAGATGAGAAGACCAACACAGAAAATCTGCAAAGGGAAATGGTAAGACAATGACAGAGACAGATTTAAGGGAACTAGAACAAATACTTGTACCCTAACAACCTGTCAGATTTCAAGAGAAACACACCATTAGATGAAAAGTAAGGTGAATGACAAAGCATCCTCTGCCCTGCTTTAGTATCCCGTTTTCTGACTCTGTGTCAGAAAGACACTACGTCAGAAAGCATAGCTTTGGAAATGCTCTATCTACTGAAACCTCAAGTAATTGAGTAATACATTACAAACATGAAAATATAAGCTTATAAGTTTAGTCACATGAGTTTTGTGGGAAAAAAAACCCCAACAACAACAAAACACACACACACACAAAAAAAAGGAAAAAAAACTACAAAAAAAAATCAACAACAAAATATTAGAATGCTATTGCTTTGAATTTCAGTTCCCTAGTGTATCCAGAGCTTTTCATTTGTAACTTTGAATGCATGTGAGGTTTGACTACAAAAAGTGAAATACTTATTTGTGTTACTACATGGCCAGTGACAATGAAGTAAACTCCCCTTGATTTGCATCAGCCTAACTGAAGCAAAATAATTTTTCTTGTAAGAATATCTTCAATTTAGACATTTAAAAAAAAAAAAAATCACTGCAGAATAGCAATCCTGTGTTAAATTCTAAGAAAAACTTCTTAAGACTTGGTTGATTCTTAGAACACCGACAATTTAATCTGAAGCACTTATATATTTCAGGAATACTTAAGAAAAAATGGAAAATAAAATCCAAAATAAAACAAAAAAACTTCAACAAAACACACAAGCAAAGACATCAACCCCCCTCCAACTGCAAACAGTTTACCATCTCTTTCTCGTTCACTCTCAGGCCTTGCTCTTGGTCCAGTATCTGACCAATCCCCTCTTAGCCGCAAACGTTTAACAGGAGGTTGCCGTAACTGGAGGGGGGTGCACGCAGGGAGAGAGAAGAAAAAGAGAGAAAAGCATTACAAAGCTATTTATGTTGGACAGCACAGAATTCTAGGTCTAAATATAAATGTAATATCACCATTTTCTTAAATTACATAATTTGTATGTCACAGAAAAATGGAATGTCAGACATATGTTCAGATCAGCTATGAATAAGCACAATACTGTATCAATAGAATGCAAGTCTTAGCTACACAGAACTTCAACGGTCTAAATCAATGACGCTCAGAACTAATGTAGCTTTTATTTTATGCAATACTAACTTTACTATCTTAATTTAGGCTTTCCATACTGAATAATAATAATATTTTCCAGAAATCAACCTGAATTCTGCAAAAATATTCACCTCTTCACGTTAAAAACTATATGGTAGCTTCAGTTTAATGAAATGTAGATTTGCAATTAAGCAAAGGGAAAGAAACCAAATAATCAGATATTAACAGAACAAAAACATCTTATGAAAATAAACTCTAGTTTATGTTTTAACCTGTGCTTTTAAAAAAATTTTATAACCCATCATGAACTATAAAACAACTACTGTATAGGCAGTGTTACTTTCTGTGACCTTAAGAGAAATAGCTATTGCTTTGAACATTCAGAAAGGCAGATCAGAGCTTGACATTAAGTGCACTGACTGGATATTTCCTTCTTTAAAAACAAGGTAAATAGTTGTGCAGACAATTTTAAATTAAATGCAAAACCCCTGTGGTGAAAACATCTTAAAATGTTAACTTTCAGGAGCCAGCAGACTGAGGAAGCTTTACATTCGTTCTACTCTATACAACCTAAAGCCAGGCTGAGATAAAAAATAGCATTTAAGGAAAAATCATCCAACAAGAAGAGTTTACTGGACATATTCTATGCCTACAAAAGAAAAGCATACATAGGACCTATTATTATCAGGTGGTCACAATCTTCTCTCTCTGTAGTTACTGGGCAGTCAATTCCCCAGCAAATTACTTCAGATCAGATTAACATTACACAGAAGAAAGGGAGAAGGGCAGAACCATTTATGCATTACATTATCCTTCTGGGTTCCTCTTTGCTTTCCCGCCTCAGTGAGGTAACAATGTAACTCAGCTGGACATTCTTCCTTAGTTCTATGAATCTACACCCCCTTCTGATCAACACTATTTGTTTTAGTAATAGCAGCCTGTAGCCCAGTAAATACAGCATGGTCATTGCTAGTAACAGGCCACAGCCTTAATACAAAGCTAATGACACAAGCCTCACACTGGTCAGGCTTTGTCTCGACTTCACTTGCTTGGACCATTCCTTTAGTGCATTTGGCTGTTACAGCAGCTGTCTAGTGACCAGGCGATTATCACCCAATTTGCTTTAGCTTTGCTTAGATTTGCACAGGTGTGCAACCTCTCGATAACAGGTTTTCTATATACAGGAATGCCAGCTAGCTAAACCGGGCAAGAAAGAACTGCTGATGCAGCATAAAGTAGTACAGGCACAGGCTGCCAGCAGATACCCTGCAAGTGTGGACATAGGAGGATACCAGAGAGACCTTGTCAGCAGCTCACACATGGCTGTTATCTGTACTGTAAAGGCTGGACCCAAGCAACAACTGCTTTTTGGGATAATAGCGCAGACAAAGTACAAACATTTAAAAGAAAAAACATGCCATACTGTCAGTCTAAAAGAAAATACATCGTGTAAAACATGTTGAAAATTGTGTTAAAATGGCCTCCAAACAGATTAGAAGAAGAAGAAGAAGGAAAAAAAAAAAAAAAAAACCAAAAGGAAGGAAACATCAGCATCATGCTTCTTGCAGCAAAAGAGGAGGAAGAAATCGCCATCATTATCATCACATTCATCTTCCAGGTGAAGACAGCAGGACACTGACAGCTCATTATAAGCTCCCTTAATGCCCCTGCCTCAAACTAAAGGTAATGAACTCAGGATACAGAAGAGTTTGTGAAAGGGGGAGCATAAATGCCAGAAAAAAAGTAGTGAATGGTTGGGGTAGTGCAAAACAATGGGGAGAACCATAAACAATTTCACTGTTGTTAAGAGGTTTGTTTTATATTGATCAAAAGGGTCAGTATCATTGTAGCTGAGCTGATAATAAACGATTTGTGTTTTGGTTGCGCTGCTGAAACTTTAACCACCACCCAGTAGCAGTGGCTCGTCTCCTTGATCTGAACATTTTGTATCTCTTCATCTCTGTCATTAACTGATAGCTTTTAACAAAGGGTATTTATACTTGATTTCAAGGAATATGCTTTTGGTGGCACGGAAAATAACATAGAATACATCTCAATTACAAGAGTGACCTGTTACCGTTGCTGGTCTTAAAACCTGAGGTTCATGCAGATGCCTTCTCATATTTAGGAGAGGGAAAACAGACAAAAAAGAAAAACACTCTGTTAGGAGTGCTTAAACCCAAGTACGTTTGGGAAAGCTTGTAGATTTTTTGGAGTTATTTTAAATGAGACCCGAGTCGTGATTTATGTAATTCAGGTAAAGCTTTGTTAGGATCGT
>JAAGNO010008370.1:0-17026 GCA_033439905.1 Ceryle rudis | reverse complement strand
AGGAAGGAAGGAAGGAAGGAAGGAAGGAAGGAAGGAAGGAAGGAAGGAAGGAAGGAAGGAAGGAAGGAAGGAAGAAGGAAGGAAGGAAGGAAGGAAGGAAGGAAGGAAGGAAGGGGAAGGAAGGAAGAAGGAAGGAAGGAAGGAAGGAAGGAAGGAAGGAAGGAAGGAAGGAAGGAAGGAAGGAAGGGGAAGGAAGGAAGGAAGGAAGGAAGGAAGGAAGGAAGGAAGGAAGGAAGGAAGGAAGGAAGGAAGGAAGATGGAAATCATTAAAATGAAATTCTGCCATTAAAATGAAAAAGAATTAACCCAAAAATGGGAATAATTCAACTAAATGGGAAAAACTGAAATGGAAAAATGAAAGAATTCAAAATGGAAATAGTAAAAAAAAAAAAAAATTAAGTGGAATTCCAACCAAAAATGAAAAGTTGGACTTTGAAAACTTAAACAAAATCAGAAATAAAGCAATAAAATAAAAATGTAAATGATGAAAATCAAAATTTCATTTGGGAAAAGCCTCAACTAAAAGGAAAATTGAAAAGATAAAATAAGAAATGAAATAAAATGAAAATGAAAAGTGAAGTAAACTTAAGAATGGAAAAGACGGAATAAGAAATGGAAGCGGGAGGAGGGTGAAAAGTGAAAGAAGGAAAACTGAAAAATGATCATTAAAAAATTAAAGCGTTAAAAAAAAAGTTTAAAAAAAAACAAAAAAAAAAAAAAAAAAAAGAGGAAAATTAAAAATGGAAAGAATTTTTTTTTTGCCATGAAAGATTACTCCCTGCAAAAACCCCACACAGTAAATGAGGTAAGAACTGCTAATACCTCATTCTTCAAAGGTGGATAGTTCTGAGCAAATTCAATTTCTAAAGACATTTTTCAAAGTGCAGCAGTATTTTAAACACCTGAATATAACATTGTGAAGTTCACAATTAAAACATTTTCCACCCAGTAAAAAAATTAAGTTAGGCCACGTTAAAGCATACTTTAAAAGCTAACACAATCAATTCACAATGAATTTTGAAATACCAGGTAAATCCAAGCAACACCAAAAAGTCAACACCAAATTTGTAATTTCTTTTATGTGACACAGAGGTAGAGATCAGCCACACTGGTTTTAACAAGTAATAAAGAAATAATATATTCCTGTCTCCTGTTTTATTCACAAAATTTACTATTTTTACAAGAGAACAAAGAAAAAAAGCCATATCCTAAGCAGCTTCAGGAAAAGAAACTTAAAAAATTTCATCTTAAGTATATTTGAAGAGATAAAAAACTGCTAGGAAACAAATTCTAAAGTAAAAATCACTGATATGATCTTGAATGCAAAAACTCATTAACTTTCTACGGATTGAATCACAGAATGGTTGGCCTTGGAAGAGACCTGACATTATCATTCTTGTAAAATTTCTTGGAGGGGGAAAAAAAAAAAAAACAAACAAAAAAGAACAGTTTGGGTTTTTAAGTCAACACCATCTGTGCCAGAACATTAAACTAACAATGGCAGTCAGTAGAGCAAAAGTAGTTGTCTTTTTAAATATAGCAATTCTAATCCTTGTCTTTCCCAGCGTTTCTAATCTCGCAAAAATATATGCAAATCAGAAATCAAACTTCTGATCTCAAGCCAAAAGGCTAGATTTTATTAACACTTTTTCTTTAAAGCTAGTACTGGTTTAGATAACAATTATAACACTCCTTAATTTACAGCTACAAGTGTAAGCAACTTAAAGTAAAAAATATTCTTTACATTTAAACAGCTTTTGAAATAAACATGTTAAAGTGTAAAATTTACATTTAGATTTTCACATTTTATAGCACATCTAGTACCCTTTCACTTTTCAGATATACAACAAAGACAATGCTTTAACAATCGCAAATCTCTGTTCTATTCAACAGAGGTAATATGGCAATCCCTGTACCTAATTTAAGTATTTTTTTTTTTATTTTATTTACAAGAGCATGACTTACAATATTTGGACCACTTTCAAAAATTAATTAAGCAATATTTCACATTATATTATTGCCTTTCAGGGGAGGCATTATATATATATTTTTAATTGTCTCTTTATATAAGCATGTAGCACTTGTTCATTTTCTTTTTAGACTCGAAGAATGAATCATTCTAAACACTAACAGAGAAGTCAACAAAATGTACCACCATAGCACAGAACTACTAAAGATTTTGTTTAAAGTTTGAAGGTGAGTTCTCCGTGTGTTTTCCAGCATAGGAGAGTAATTCATTCAACATTGGGATGCAGAGTTAAAGTACAGGATTGGGACTTTGCTTTGCTTCACAGGTGAAGTGTCAAATGTTTAAGATTAAACAAATACATAGAGAATTCAGATGTTAAACCTCAACAAGCAGAATTTTCCAGCTCAGCTTTAATACAGAGTATTTGCATTTTAAGTTAAGGAACTATTATCATGGCAACGAAATTATAATTTAACACACTTTAACAAACAAAAAAGCAACAAATGACTTACACATCCATCATGCACATTCAAGGTTGCTTCAAGTTTTAATCTTTGGATAAATTCTCTTCTCCCTGTGAAGAGAAATACTAATTACATACTCTTTTAAAACAGTAACACTGAGGAAGCAATCAAGACCCTCAAGATCTCATTTTACAAATACTAAGACAAGAATCACATTTGCTAGCGCTTCCACCATATTTAATAAGAGTGCAGAAACATAGCAAAATGGGCATTTCACAAGTCCAGAGGCTGGTGCTTCTAAAACTAATAGCTATAAAGCAAAAAATACCCCTGTGGTTATTTGGTTAACTTAGCTGAAAGACAGACGGTACAACATAGTTCAAGAATCTGATCTTTTTTATAGAAATATAAAGAATATGTTTAGGTCTCAAGCAGTGAGTGAAATATGGTCTTGTAGTTTCAGCTGGAAGTTGATTTTCCAAGCATTATATGCAACTCTACACCTCTTGAACTAGAGAAAGCTCAACTTAATTCCGTTATTATTGTTGCATTTTGAAAAGTAACATTGAAGTATAGTGCCATTCCATTTGATATACATAAAGGAAACTTTTGGAAAGCTGATATGAAAGGAAGATATGAAGGCAAAAGAAGAAATCTATAAACGTATATTGAGGAAGGTAAGGGCCCAGGCACTTTATGTCCTTATTCTCTATTTATGAACTGCACTGAAAAACACTACTGTACTACACACGTGAAAAGGGGAAAAGAAAGTATTTTGAGAACAATGTGGTCTCTTCTTGAACTAGAATTTTAAACAAATAGCTCCAACTTTCATCTAGAGTGCCCACATTTTATGAAAACAGGCTATAATGAACCTAATAATCCCCAGAAAGCACTTTCCCAAAAGACAAATACTGATGAACTTAATCTTTTTACTTAAATCTTAAAAGCACTTAAACTCAAGGGCCATTATCTTTTCTATCCTGTGTTTGTAAAACTCTCAGAACAAAACTTCACATAAGAGCATTAGACTGTCAGCCTCACTGTTTTCAGATAGGAAACCTATTCACTCAAAATTAACCTGCCTGCCTTCCTTTGAGGAAACCAGAGTCTGGGAAAGAATTGCAACAGAGCCCTTCACAGCTGAAAACCCTACATTTCTGAATTCATTTTGGTTCAGCTCACAGCAGAACCCTTTGAGAAGACAATATTGCCTCTGGCACTGTTGCACGGATTTAGAAAAGTAGTTTCTCCACTGTTTTCCTCTTAATGCCTTTTATTTGTCCCATATATTCACTAGCACTGAAAAAGAACACCTGATATCCACACCTGGTCCATCACAGTCACAGACTGCTACAGCACAATCATCTGACAAAGAAGTAGGCGCTGAACATCCCTGCCACACTCCCTCAGAGACCAGGAAACCCTTCAAGCAGTACCAACTCCCACAGGTACACTTGCACCTCATTCACTGTTCATACAGCTTTCCCTCCATGAAAAGGTACGTAGTTTTTCCTAGAAGTCACCTCCAAAATTCAAAGCTGCTCATAACACAGCTCAAGTACCACATTATGATAAAGATCATATTTGATCTTTATCAAATATGATATCAAATATGATAAAGATCATATCTGGAAAAATACTCTTTCTTTTGCTTAAGAGGAGGTACTGACTGGGTGAAATGACTATAAAGTGCTTGCTTTTAAAGTATAACTAAGGTACCTTTAGAAAGATAAACGCCATAGTCTCTTATGCCCCATTTTATAGACACTGAAATTCTGACACCTCCTAAGTGCTACCATTTCTGTTAACCAGGAATAACCGTAATCAGAGAAAGATTAAAATAACAAACTTAAATCTTATGTACATGCACTACTGGCAAGAATGTAAGTATTCCTGAATTGGGAATACATGTACCTAGTTCACTATTCTTTCTCTACCACTGCTCCTTACCCATTTTGTTCCCCCTGGACAGACTCTGAACTTGGGTCCTTAATTTATTGCACTTTTCTGTTAAATCCTATTTTTAAAAAAAAAAAAAAAATCACTGAACTGTATATGTATTTTCAGTGAAGATTCCTATTTTCAGGTTAATTTAATTTCTGCAACACTTGCTTGTAAGTAAATGTGAATAGGGTGAGGTGGGAAATGTCACCTGCCATATGCTTATATCACTTTGCATAATAGAAACCAAAGAATTTGCTTCAAGGGTGCTAGTGTAATGCAAAATATAGCACAATACCCAACCTCTAGTTTGATAACTTCACCAGGAAAGATATACTCTGTGACCCAACACAAAAATCTAGTACTAGTTTGCCAGCTACATCATATTTTCACTTGTATAAGAGAAAAGTTTGATAGAAGTGAATGGTTCTTGGGCATTGCACTATATGAATATAACATCTGGAAGTGAGGTGATGTCTGCAGACCAACACATGGGTGCTTACTGAGAATGCTCTGTACCGAGACAGTGATGTAGATTGCTTTGCCTGTTTTTAAAAACAAGTTAGAGCAACAGATTTTCCTCTGTCCCATATGGTTTGGTTTTAATCTAAATAGCTTAAATCAGCAAGCAAGAAACAGTAAATGTGTTCTAATTAAATCCTGAAATGCAATTTTTATTTCCTTAAAGAAGACTGTTGACAAAATTACATATGATTTGACTTGTTGTTGTTAGATGAGGGTTTTTTGGTCTTAAGAACACTGTAGCTATACAAGTTTCAATAAATGTTTAAGTTGATACAGACATATGGTGCCTCAGAAACTTACACTGCCCCATTTAAAACATTAAAAAAATAAGGTTAGGATTGCACATGCTGGCATATGTGATTTTTATATATATCATAAGCTATTTATCACGTGATCACCGAGGGAGGAATTAAATACAAGCAAAGCTACAACACAGAGTTATAATTATAGCTTCCTTACTCCCCTAAGTAAAAAAGGGGCAAGGGAGAAAACAGTTAAAATCTTTTGCCTCCAAAAACCTTCCTATTTGATAAAGTACTAAACGCAGTAAGACGATTGAATGGATTGTTTCTAGTTTATCTTACCATTCAAAACTAGAACCATCAGATCCTGAATGGGTTGTTTTTCCTAAAATAAAGAACAAACCACTCACACTGAAGAAAACACTGTCTCTGCATTTTCTGTTTTTAAAAGCTGAGTAAAGTCAGTGAATCTGTGTTCCCTGTACTTCATTAATGACTTTCACAAATCCATTGGCTTGATAAAAAAGCTCAGCAGTAAGTACTAGAGCTTTTGATATTTAAGTCACTTGAATATTTTTGTCACTTTCCCTATTTTCATCACATTAAAAAAAAATTAAAACCACAATACTGTTTATCTGGTTTATTAGTAGGCTATGTTCCTTTTTTTCACGCTTCAGGTGCATCACAACTCTTCTTGCTAGACTTTCTAACAGTCCACTCTAACTCCACATCACGGACTCTGCTCTTCCAGGTGACAGGAATCTTCAGAATCCTTAATTTTCATCCATCTAATCCAATGGCTACCTGTTCTCTCCATCTTCCAATGGAGGTGGCCCTCCTGGCTCCCCCTCTTCAGCTAAGATGATGGAGGAGAGACTCAGGCTTTTGGCAAAATTGCATGAAGTTATTTTTTCTTAGAAAATCAGCATCAAGACCTCTGTCAAGTTTTGTTTCCCCTCCCCCAAATACTGCATACAGGCTCTGTAAGAGACAGAAACTGTTTCTTTTTCCCCTTATGTGCCACCAGAAATGGAAAAAATTAATTCTGCGAGGATGCATCAATATATAACTTCTTATATTCAAATAAGGCCTGTTTAAGACCGAGATCAAGTTATCAAGCTGTCCTTCACCAAGATCATCACACTGGACAAGGGACTATCAACAAGAATAAAACAACAAAAAAAAGCACTGTTAAATTTCAAATGGCAATGACCTCCCCATGAAGCATTTATATAGCTGAAATTTGGAAAGCTATCAATCTAATGCTCCACCCATCCATTTTCACAAGACCTTATGCACTGACCAAAGCCTTGAGGTACAGTGCCACTCTCAGTACAATGATCAATATTTTTTTTTAAATTTCTATTAAACTACAGCCTAGAAGACCATTTCCAAGGCCACATTCTATATATGGAAGAAGCACCACCTTGATCATTCATAATATGAATTTAAATATAGAAAATCTGGCAAAAGGTAAAATGCAGCTGCTTCCTTGTAAATTTTTTCTTCAAAATGTTCCCCTGTGCCATCAAACCAAATGATGCCCTGCCACTCCCCTCTGGAGAATTACCTAACTTCTCTGTTTGGGCACGTATACACAGCTCTAATCTTGCTTCAGGAAGCCATACCAAAATACCACAATGTCCCTCATATTCCCCACTCACAGCAATGATGACAACATTTAGGTCACAACCCTCGGTTTAGGAATTGCTGGTCAGGTGCTTTCTAGATGGCTATTTTAGCAGAGGTAAACATACCTTTCTTTTGTAAGTGACTTAGTCAATGCTACTTCAGAACTGATGACAGCAGTAAAGTGTAATGCTTCAAGCATGTAAAACCTTCATATATTTAAAACTGTATTCCAGAATTTCTCATTGAAAAAATACAGATCATTTCATGATGATCTAGGTTTAAAATACATTTGTGATCTACAGAAACATAACTAGACTTTGATCAAAGCAGTACCACCACAGTATGATACATTAAAAGACAACCCTTATTTGAAAAAACAGTAATAGATCCTGTTTGTCAAATGAACACTCATTTATGTCAAGCTGGCTCTTTGCAAGGCCAAGTCCCTCAGCACTAGCTTGCTGTGACATTTTGAATGCCCTAGTTTAAAACTGAAACAGAGCCAGCATCTGTTCCCAATGCAGAGCACATGTTATCTTGCACTCTAAGCGCATTTAAAAACTACTCCTGAATTTCTAGGGTAGAGTTTACATATATCTGAAGCCACTCCATGAAAAGATGGCAAGTCTAGTTCATTTGTATATGGGTTATTTTAAAGGATTGACTACATCAAACTCTGCACAGTGATCCAGTATAACTTTTGTTCATCTCAACCAGAATTCTCCATATACCACACAGTCAACAGAACTATACACAATATGCACTGAATTAACTTTCATCAAGGTATGTTAAAATTCTTGAAGATTAATTAAAGTCTTGAAAAGCATTTGTTAGCTACATAGATTGACAGTGGCCTCATTTTATAGACACTGAAACTGTGACACCAGAAAATGAAGCAATTTATCAAGACAGAGAGTGAATCAGCAGTATTGCCAGAAACCAAATCCATTGGTGTGACCTCTACTGCTTTGATCAAGGCCCTGCGCTACACTTTCTTATTGTTTTTTACTATCACAAAAATGCCAAAAAATGGTAACTTTCCATTCTGTCAATGTTTAAAAGATTATCTTTCAAGTTCATGTGAGCAACTACTTCATTCTGGTTTAAGTTCAAAACAGATAACCCAAATTCTTGTCTGCTTTTAATGATACATCAACCCTGAAGGTCTGAACACTATAGAGAAAATACAAAACATTTTCATTTCTAGGAAGAGACTCGGCATTTTAATACACAAGAGCTTTGCTACTAAACACCCAGCATCAAACAACTTGGTATTAGTCAAGCTTTCACTCCAATCCTAAAATACATCTCAGAATAAGCTTCACATATTAAGAAACACAAAACTTTCATGTATTAACACTAAGAAACTACAGAAGAGAGGAAGCCTAAAAAACCAACCAAAAAAAAAAAAAAAAAAAAAAAGACAAAAAGCCAGGCAAACAAAAAACACAAACAAAACAACCAACCAACCAAAGAAACTAAAACAAAACACTAAAAAACCCACAACGCTATGTAGTTTAGGGCAATTAATAAGCTTTTTGGAAAAAAAACATCTGTTCAGGTTTGCTTCTACAGAATCAGTGAAGATTTATTTGCACTAGTAGCAATGTCTACAATTAACTTTCAAACACATTTCAGATACTAAAAGTATCCATTCCTGAATACAGGCTTCCACTAGGTTCCATCACTGGTAAGGCTACAAGCATTTGAGCTTTAAAACAATTATTTTAATTTCTGTTTGCTATTTTACCATGTTTTATGTCTGAAAGATACTTAACACATAAAATTCAGTTGTATTAATGTAATTTTTTTTACTGTATTCTCAGGGGCAAAAATGTGCCATAAAGTATAACTACCTGCCTCAGAGAAGGCATTTTATCTGTGTATTGTAAGAACTGGCTTTTGAGTGAGTGTGCTGTACTGACTAGTACTAAGTGGATTTCATTCACAAGTACACCATATTCTGACAGCTATCCTGTCCTCACTTACACTGCCCATAATAAAGTCTTCTGTATTGTTCTTGTCACAGATTGCAGCCGAGCAGAAGATAAAACAAGTGTGGTTTTGTGAGAGGAGAAAAAAAACACGTTTTCAGTAATTTTGATATTAATTTAATCCCTTAAAGTAGTCCAATGATCATATAGAAACTACTCACTGAGATAAAAGGCACTTGACATTTTTCTATCATGTCACAAATATTTCTAATTTCTACAGAGGACAAAAATTCATACGATAAAACAAAAAGAAGCTGTATCTATGTATAAGATAACTAAATGCAAAAAGATAACAGGTACCATTTTACACGACTCAAGACAAAACTATCTGGAATAGCTTAAGCGCAATTTACTGGATGTATGATTAAACAAATGTAAAGGCATTTTCTGTTTTCTCCACCAGCACTAAAAAACGTCTCCCAAGTAAACAATTTGAAATTCTAAGACAGGTACCAACACAAAACTGAATAATCATCAGATTAAGAAAAAATACACTTAAGCCCTGTTTTCTTCTCATCAAAGTAACCAAGGAGGCTTCCATTAATTGAAAGCAAAAAGAAATATTATGTATGTAGAGTGCTGCAAGTTGGAGTAAATAGCATTAAAGTAGGCTTTAACATGTCTTTGGAAATGCTTTTCTCTGACTTTGAAAAGTCTTCACCTTAAACAGTATGTGGAACAGTAATGTATATTGAGTATTTTTCTTGTAAAAATTATATTAATATAGTAGACCATCTTTACAACACTTTGTGAAATATACATCACATCAGGTATTCTGCTTTATTTTCTCAAGTACCACTTATCTGTGTAACATTCAAAGTTAATTAGGAGCTTTCCTTTTCAGCAAGAACAGACAATATCTAAGACTCAAGCACTCAAACAAAATGAATACTGGAGCATGGAAAAATCACTAGCAGAAGAAAAAAAAAAAAGTTACTGGAATCTGCTCTTAAGAGAAGCATACTCCTAGAAGGCACATCCACTCATGCCTGAAGATGCGCGTGCCCAATACTGCTGCCAGTCCTTCCATTACCTTTAAGTGTCTGTCAGAGGCTACTGCTTCTTCAGATCAGCTAGTAGGGCTAATCACATAAATATCACCCAGCCCATTTCAGACAAAGGTTCTGGAGTAAAGAAAAGTCTACTATTTAAAGTTGTTTAAACTAACTCAATACACATTTTTAAGAAGATTAAGAAGCAATCATATAGAAGTTTGCCAGCATATCTACAGACACATCTTCTAGCAGAAAGCAGAGACTGCTTCTCCCACAAGGCTATCTCAGTGAAACCGAGAATTTGGACAGGGTGGAACTGAATTAAGGCATTTACTAATTCACATACTTACCTAATTAAACATACCATTTGATCCTGGGTAGTAAAGGAATTATACACTGCTGGGTTTGGGGTAAGACGTGAAAAAGATATGGATTTACAGACCATAACAGATATAGGTACATAATCACTTGAGATTGCAAGTGTAAACACTTGGAAATTGCCCAGGATTAGAGTTAAAAGATAGATGATGTCAGGAGTTGAGCTAAAGTAGGAATCTAAGTCTTGGGAGTAGGTGACTATTAAGTAACACTGTGATACAAGTTAAATTATCATTGGGCATTAAAAAACAAATGAAAAAAGCTGACTTCACTGCTTGTTGCATTAAATGGTATGTACTCATACTAGATGATCAGAAAAACCTGTTGTTTAACTCAAAAGACTCCTTTATTACGAAGGAGAGTTTTTAGGAGATAACAGTGTTGCTAAAATAAAAACAAATTAAAAAGGAACCATATTTCTTCCTCATTTCCTAGGAAAGGTAAATATGGGAACACACCTCAGTAACAGTAACAACAAAGCCTAAATAAAGAGGTGGGTTTAGGTTTGTATAATAGTTTTCTATAATGGTGGAGTTTCAATACTCCAATAAAGGTTGAAAAAACATCACTAATGGTTCAGAATGCATTCAGGCCACAGAGAAAGAAAGGATTGATCCTCATCTTCCTCATGATATCTCCTAAGTAGAGAGCAGCAGCATTAATGATGTCTTAAATTTCCCTAAGTCCACAAATCCTCAAAGAAAAAAATAAGGAAAATAAGGGGATATTAAAATTTGATAATGTGACTTGGATTCCATCTCACAATGCTCACTTTCAATATTTAATGATTCAACACATACTAAAGCATTTGGGACATATCTGAATCAGCAACTCACTAAGCCCCAAAGACATGAAAAAGCTGAGACTTGCACTTAATCAGTGAAAAGTCCAGCTTTGAAGACTGACATCCTTTATACTTGAATTTATATTTTTCCTTACTGCTGGGATAGGACTTGTCTGAAGTGTCAACAAGTTCTTGATACATGATCAGTTATAACCCACTTGACTATTTTGGGATAGAAGATCAGGAATCACAAGCAAAGTCACAAGAACTCAAAGTATTGCAGTGCAACAACTTAAAAATTACTAAACATAAATAGACTTAATGGGCTACCCTAATGCAGTTAATGGAAGCAATCCAACTGGAAGGCGGCTACAGGAAAAAAAAAGAATAAGGGGGAAAAAAAAAAAGGAGATCTAAAGTGATCTCCCATATCACTGCCTCATTCTGAAATACAAATCCAGTACACAACTTGTTTTTGCAGCAAGAGACAGCTTTCATGTACCCAAAGCTCATTATTACAAGATCAAGGTGCAACTTAACGATGAAGCTGTCTGAAACACTCAGTATCAAGACACTGGCAGTTATATAAAAAGCAAATACGTTCTTTGTACAAAGATTGTCCTTAAAAGCATACAATGTCAATACTCTGAAATACTGTAATCAAAAATTAAAAGATATTTAAAGTGCACACAAATCTTTACAGTCTCCAGCTGTTTGAATGACAAGATAGAGACACTCCAAATGATAGAAAGCAAACACATTTGCATCTGAGGATACTTCAGCTGAGACTGAGTATAATTCGAATAATGTAATTATACAAGCAAAGCCTTGGGACTACAACACACACACACACTCTTCTAGGAAACTATTAACACATGATTAATGGTCAGTGCACAGACATTATGCATAAAGTTAATCCCTTAAAAAGTGCAAGTACATCTGCATAATTCAACCCATGTCAAGCAAAGGTGACAAAGCTGCAGACAAAATAAAACTAACAGACAACTGGAATTTCTGAAAGACAGAAAATCAACAATCTAAAACAGTTGTACCAGGTTTTGATCATTTCCTTCTAGCTTCTTCTAGACTGGATGTATTTCTATGCAATGTCAGAAATCCCACTTTCACTAATGTTTTTTAAGCTGTATGTCAAAATACAACAGCAGAAAAAAAAGTTTGTGATTTAGAAAATTTAAGCATCAAAACTCAGTAAGTAGATTCATTGATAACATCTGATCTAGACAGTGCTATAAAAAAAAAAAAAAAAAAAAAATCTAACCAACAATAAAAGCCAGAGAACAAGCTTCACCAAAGTAGTCCCATGAAAGAACATAATAATGTGATCTGTAAGGGTCTAATTTTCACAAAATATTATTAGTACATAAAAAAACCCAAAAGTTGTACTCCTACCGATCCCCAACATCCTAAAAACTAGGACTGGAAATTATTGTCTTATTTCAGGACAGAGTGACAGAAGGTATTAGGTAATCACAGATGGTTTTTGGTTTTGTTTTTTTGTTGTTGTTGTTGTTTGTTTTTGGGGGGGTTTGGGGTTTTTTTTAATATACTGAAGTGATTGTCAACACTTCATCACTGAGTAGGAGCAGAGTGGGACAACACTGAAGAAACAGAAGCAGTAACACAAACCATAACATTTAAACCACAAGACACACCGGGAAGATGTAACACAGAAAAAAGGTCAATGATATTGTTAACTACAAGCAAAGGTTTCTGACACAGTAACAAAATAAGCTATCAAATTTATACAGTGTAGTGCTTACACGGCAGTAACACTTGCAGGTCCAACTGCCTCCTGCACCTTCACATCCATTGCTCAGTTACGTCTGAGTGTAATAATCCCAAAGATAACAGAAGGCTGATTAGACTGAAATTAAAATTAAGTATTCATCGCTCAGACACCAGAAACACTTCTCCAACTTTAGTCCTGCCTCCCATCTCCCATCTCTTTCTGGTTTTCTGGTATGTAACAAATTATAACCAGCCAGCTTTTCTTTATTTGCTGCCTTGTCCAGATGATTCTGCTATGCTATGTTTTTATTTTCTGTTACCAATATTGTGCTACTTTCTACGAAATATTCTATTAAAACACTTCAAATGCGTGTCTCTATTATTTCAGATTATTTACTTGGAAGCAGGAAAAAAAAAAGTAATCAAATTATTCATCCTTATGTGCTAGAACCACCCCTAACCATTTTTTCAAAAAGCTGTTTTATACATATGCATTGCACCTCTCTATTCCTTGGTACTGATTTAAATGACATGGTATGAGGGAATTCATTCTAGGCATAGTCTCTTCATTAAACTCCTCCAAATTCAATTTATTATCAGCACATCCCAACAACACAATGCTCTTTCAATTGCCCATCTGTAACTTTTTAAGGACTAGAGTCACCAAGTCTTGCTTTTATTAACAGGGAAGAAAAATCCCAAAACAGCCAGTTTAAGGCAATACCTGATCACTATACTCTCTTGTGGTTTTTACAATTAAAAAATAAGATTCTTTTTCTGCAGTGCTCTTACACATCTTAAACTTCTCTATGCAATCACTGAAAATCCAGTGACTATACCAAATTTCCTGCCTGAGTTATATTAGATTGAGCATGTTAAAGATTCTTGGGTTTGTTTCAAAGATGCATTTTCCCCTAATTCATTCATTACACTGTGAACTTTGATTCCAACTCTGACTATTTCTATGCAGAAGTGGGGAAGGAGGGGGAGAGAAAGTCTTCAGTCTTCATTGTGGGTAAACAGCCATCCCCAGCAGCATGACCATTCGCAGAAAAACAAATAAACCCATCACATGAAATACTTCAGAGGAATTACGGACTCACTTTTTTTTTTTGCAAGAAACCCATGCTGATGTTTCTATAGTCAAATTATTATATGCTATAGTTTTTCGACATAGAGGTCTTTCTTGTGATGGCAACAAACACTTTACCTGCTCTAATATTGACACAATGATACAAAACTGCAACAAAGACTTGGGGATTCTTAGGAAAGTATCATGACTGAATAATTACATTTCCCAATTTCAAAGTAATATTTAAATTGGATGCTACAAGTTACCACCAACGCTTTTCAGTGTAAAAACACTGTGACATTTCTAACAAGGGAAAGTTGATCCAGCAGGAGTCCTCCCACTAGCATTAGGCTAAGACGATGCCCAAACTCAATCAAAGAACAGAGCATTACTGACAGCCTCCCCAAGGCTTGGCTTTCCCTGGAGACTTCAGATACAAGCACTGTCTGAAATTGAGACTAATTAGGCTACAAATGCTGAAGAAAATGCAGCTAACAGATGCACTGGTAAGACACACATTTCTCCTCTATCATCACAGTGGGAATTCTTACAAATGGTAACATCTGAAGGACAAGTCCTAGGTAGCTATACATTGCCCCATCTCCATGAGACTTTCCTCTGGAACTCTATCCAGAACTGACTAGGTTTCAGAGCAATTATTAATAATTTTGCAAAATCAGAGTTTTGCAAGAACACAAATTCCAGGATTGAACTATCTGTGCGGAAAGATACAGTGTGATGCACAGATCCTTCCTGGAGCAGCTGTTTTTGAAAGCTGAAAGGCTATAAATAGAGTGCCATTTGATTGCCAGTTCACATGAAACTAAAACACAGAGTACATAGGAAAGCATAGTTAGTTCTCAGATGTCTTCCTCCAATACTCAGTTGCCTTCAATATTCCCCATATTTTACACTGTAGCGTAACAACACCATTCAAATGAATGGTCCACTATGCAAGTATCATTCATGCAAGCACATCTTCCTTCCAACACATTGTGGACTGCAGTGTTAGTTATGGACTTGCTGTGAGGGTTTCACTTTGATTTCCTGTCTGAAAAAGAGCAGCAGACAACAAAGAGACGTAGAACCTATATTGTTTTGTACAGGTATCCATAATTTTTTGGACAAATTTACAAGAAAAAAAAAATCCCACTAAGTCAAAATGCGTGACTCACATTTGTTCTGCCTGACAAACTGCTGAAAAACAGTGTAAATATGAAGAAAACTTACTTCCCATTCATACTATATGAGCAACGGCCAACAGCATTACCTGTCTGACCACTGCAATCTCAAACTCAGTCCAAACAACAAAGCTCCTTCATAGGACTGCTGAAGTCTGAAAGAGAAAATACCCATATATACACTAAACTGCACATAAAAAGGCACAACAACAGGCCTGTCATCTGGTAAATCTGCACATGAGCAATCACACCTGATTAGCAGCAAAATTAGTGCATCTATTAAGGCCATAAATGCCATTTTGAATACAAGTGGGTTGGCTCTACAAGACAGGCACACCAAGTACTAACCCTTTTTGTTAACAGCAGCAGTCAGTAAGGACTGAATGACTCTTGCCTCCACCAGTGCAGATCTTAGCATCAATTCAGAGGGAAGCCTCTCCCAGGCCCTATTTTCTCAAGACTATAAAGGCACTGAGCATGTTTAGGTTAAATGGAAAACAGTAAATATGAGACCTTAACCTGGTCACCAGGGGGATTGTGTTTTTAACTAAAGTTATGCACACTTTATTGGAGCAGTGTCCAGAAAAAGAGATCTTAATATATCTGAGAGGATGATTTCTACTGATCAAACCGTTATACTTCACCGGTCAGAGACACATTCATGTTAAAAGAAAAAAAAAAAATTAAAAATTAAAAATGGTCTTACAATGCTTCTTCAACATCTACACACTACAGTTCTAATTTTAACATTGAGCTTTTCTGCTCCAACTGGAGCAGGAAAAAAAATATTCTTTTTTAAACAAAATAATTCCTTAAGTATCTAGTCAGAAGGATATCTGTATTTGACCACTAAAAGTTAGGACAATCCTCAGCAAAGACTCGGCCAAGCACAGATGTCAAGATACAAAAGTCAGAAGCAGTAAGGCCATTAGGCTTCAGTCTTTTTTAATTTTAGGACCTCATTTTTTTTTTTTTTTTCCAAAGGACTTCTGTGCTCGCAGGAGCTATACTATAATAAGTGGAAACCTACCAGCAATGACCTTGTTTTTCTCAATCACCTCTTGCGGACCACCGAGTGCTCAGGGACCACAGACAGAAAACTACTGAGTTAGACATTGTAATGTGATATGCCACCTTAAATTCCACCAGGAAACCAAATGAAAACCAATACCAACCAGAGTCAGAAATGCCCAGGAGGTACAAAAAGATAACACTTTTCACAATGCTGTAAATAAGTTCCATGTCGAGTAGTCAACTTTTCGACTCAAAAGCAGGAATTACTTTGCCACAAAAGCATAAAAGATGTGTTTGTGACCACTAAGCCATGTTTCCTCCATAGCCACCCCCCCCCAGTTCAGAGTGTCATTATGATACATGCAATAGACCACCATAACTCCAAACCCACATGAATATTTTTTTTAATGTATTTTTGGGGAGGGGGAGATGCAGAATACATGCAACCTGCGCCATGACAAAGAATATCCATAGATCTTTTACACTGCAGAAATCTCCCTGAAATCTCGTAAACTGAAACCGACGCTGTTTTTAACTTCAGGCACTTAAAAAGTGAAAATAACTCTCCGTAGCCTTTGAAAGAAACAGCAACAAGAAGCTGAACCGTATTTAAAGACAGCCCCCCAGCCCGCAGCAGCGCAGCTGTGAACACAAAGGCACACTAAATAAGCCGCCGCCGAACACGTTCAAGTGGCTCTGCCTCGCGTTCTGCTTTCAAAATCCAGGAAACACCTAAAAGCCTAGAGAACAATGACGCTATTATCCCGGCATTTACGTGTTTTGTTAGCAGTCCTTAGAGGCTCAGGGCCGGTAAATCCGGAGCCTGTTCAGCCCGGGGCATAAACCACGGCTCCCGGTCTATTTTGAGCCTCCACGATCCGCCGCCGCCCAACTTCCCCGCTGGATCTCCCTCATGCAACAGTTCCTTCAGGGAGAGAGAGGGGCGAGCAGGGGAGGGCCGCAGGGCAGCGGAGGCACCGCACGGAGGGAACCGAAGGCCCTGCCGTGCCCGGGACGCCCCCCAGAACGCGGGGAACTGGCGGGGAGGGCGTCCGCCCCAGGCGGGGCGCAGGAAACTTCGGA